>LPNX010075233.1:300619-335734 GCA_001517045.1 Pseudotsuga menziesii | reverse complement strand
GGCTGAATGTAGGCTTGCACCATTCCCTTTCCTTTCAGGGATCAGCCTTGAAGAAGGAAAAAGCACACCTCCCATGGACTGCACTATCTATCGACAACTGATTCGTAGCTTATTGTACTTGACACATTCTAGGCCTGATATTTGTTATACCATGAATGCTATATCAAGATACATGCAGCAGCCTCATGATATTCATTGGAAGGCAGCCAAGAGGATCCTCCAGTACATTCAGGGAACCAGGACCTACGGCATTCACTATGCTGCAGACTCCGAGCTAGAGCTGGTTGGATACACAGATTCCGATTGGGTGGGTGATTCTATTGATCGGAAGTCAACTTCCGGATATGTATTAATGTTTTGTGGTGGCCCTATTTTCTGGTCGAGCAAAAATCAGGCTGCCATAGCACTATCTTCAGCAGAGGCCGAGTATCGAGGAGCGGTGAATGCTTGCATCCAGGTAGTTTGGTTGCAAGGTATTCTTTCAGAGTTTGATCTTGGTAGTACTTTTTCCACTATCCTATTTTGTGACAACCAGAGTACTATTAAGATATCCATGGATCCAGTTACCAAGCAGAGGACCAAACATGTAGAGATTCACATGCACTACATCAGGGAGCTAGTGCATGACAGGACCATCATTCTGCAATACTGCCCGTTTGATGAGCAGATTGCAGACATCTTCACCAAGAGATTTTCAGAAAATAAGTTCACTTACCTCCGTTCACTGTTGGGGGTGAGTTCATCAAGGTGATCCAGACTACTTTCAGTGTTCATCTTGAGGGGGGGGGGGTTTCCCACTGGGTTTTCCATCTTTTCCTCACTTAGTTTGTTTTGAGCATTTTTTCAGTTGCTTTATTGTACAGGGTGACCTATGGCCTTTGTTTCCAGGGCCCTAGCATTTTCATGCATATATGTTTTCTAACTCTTCCTGAGTATAGCTTAAGGGGGGGTGTTGGAGACATTTACCATCATACACACTCTTTCGGTCAAATTGGCCTAGTTAAACCACTATCCTAAGTTTAATTGACATCAATGGAGCATTAATTACCATCATCCCAGTCACTCCCACGCCTACCTACAGTAAAAAAGGCTAACTTAGCCTTCTCCTACAGTCAAGGAGGCTAACTGGAGCACTCCAGGGGTGATCTGTGTGACATTAATGCACCTAATTGCTAAATGGTGGTTACTTTCAGTTCAACCATTCAGTTACAGTCAGTTAAGGTGCCTCCATGCATTAAATATATTATTTAATGATTATTTAATATTATTTAATGAACTGGAGTCAACAAGGCACCTCCACCAACTTCTGATGGCCAGTTCAGCTTCAGTTAACTTCATCAGGGTTCATTGGAGTCATGCAGGACTAGCACTTGATGGTTGAATTGCTATGACATGTGTTTGATCTCCTTCAGTTGAGATTTAGTCATTTATTGCACTCCAACTTCAGTTAGGGTTTGGTGAGTCAATTAGGGTTTTAGTCAAGTGGTTAACTGAGTGAGATTGCATGGAAAAAAGTTAGTTAAGCTAGACTCACTCATTGAATTCGAATTGTCTCCTTAGGTATTCGAATTCTTCATGGAGTTAAGCTATTGCTCTGCATGGGAATTGTAACCCATTATTGTTTATAAAATATATAGAGAGGAAACCTATTTTGGTTCCAGTTATTTCCAATTCATGAGTATTTGTTAATAATTCTTTGATGATTTTGATTCCTAGTTCCTAGATCATGTGCAAGAATTAATACCTAGGACACACTTTCATTGTTTTTTACTTATGTCATATGGTCCAAACCTTGGTTATGTAGGTCTAGCAAGGTATTTGGGGGTTTTGGACTCATTAATGCACCCAAGTGCTCACATTTGATCATTCGAGAGATTCATTTCCCTCATTAATGACAATTTTGTCCTTGCAGCGATCCCACTCAAAAAAAGGAATTGGTTTGACCAGAGGTACCCATGCATTGTATTTGAGTGTTTTTGTTCTTTTGGAGCATTTATTGCTTCCTAAAGCCATGTTACGGAAAGAAACTTCCTATGGCTTGGGGTAGACCACAACAGACTCAATGACACCCGAAATCAATCCACTTCAATATGCTAGAGAAATAAATGCTGCTAACACTGATGGATATGGAACATACCTTATTCCAGATGGTTGTAGTAGATCCCCATTGAGCTTTTCAACCATGCTTGTACCTACATTTCATTCTCAACAAACAACGAAACAACCAAGCATGATATATGTTAAGTGTTAGGCCTACTCTAACATATATACCTCCAACATGTATAATCAAATACAAGTACATCCATGGATATGAATATTCATAGTCATACACATGTAATGGACAAGAAATGGATATTTCTATTAAAAATGAATAAAGATAACAATGAAAAACTCTGTTGGCACCTTGTCGAAATGGAGAAACCGAGTCCTCCACCTAAGCCACCACCACTTCAATCCTCTATCTCAATCGCAAGCTTACAAGACAATGGAAAGATTGGGAAGAACAACAATGTGTGCTCAAAAGGACAAAGGGATGCAGACTCAAGCATGTATGAATGGGGAAACAATGTGACTATAGTTTCCTTGCTCTCATAGGTTCTCCTCTTCTAATGCATCCAAGAGGTTCAATATATAGCCATTCATTAGGAAATGAATGGTCGAGTGGGAGCATTTCCAGGAATATGGAAGGACAAGAGTCAAGTTATTCGAGACTGAACGAGGAAAACTAGAAATATTTTATTTTGTATGGACATTTCTTGATGTATGCGGGTCACAGTGTATCAAGCTGGATGTACATGTGGATTTTAAGCTAAAACCCGTGTATAGAAATAAACAAGTGTTTTTTAAGGGATTTCTTGGATCATCAAAGTATATTTTGAGCAAAGGGGATCCAAGGAGTCTGCATAGGGACAAGGAAAGCCATCAAAACATGATCTACCAAGTGTGGTAAAATAAGCTACAACAGATTCCCCCTAATGTGTGAGGTTAGAGGGGTAACATGATGGATGAAATACATTATATCCATTCTAGAAGTGGAATAATGAAGACCCAGGTGGAAGAACTAACCACCCATCAGTACAATACAATGATAAATCTCAGCATGTGACTGCAAATATATAGTGTAGCAGTCCTGAATACATAAGAGTACAATGGCCATGAATAGGTAGAATAGAAATATGTCACATGTGGTCTTCGCCACGTACAATATATAGTGAAAAAGATGTCCATAATGGATGAAGATATCTGATAATACACTAGAACATGGGCATGAGAGCTGGAATATCATGAATACTAGCACGATCAAGGAGGTAGCATATGTGAAATTCCACCAAACTCAGAGGTTTTCTACGCAAACCACTACTAGTACATGTCCCATCCCATGAATAAAGGTGTCGAGGTTGAACATGATGGACCATCATCTGATTACTGGTCATTGATGTATACCGTTAACATACGCGAGATATCCAACCGATAATGATAATGAGAATCAAGGTACATAGTGGAATAGAACAAGTGGGATAGATGTGTTGAGGTCATAGGGGTAACATGATGGTCGAAACACATTATATCCATCCCATAAGTGGAGTAGTGAAGACCCAGGTGGAAGAACCATCTACCCATCAATACAATACAATGATAAATATCAGCATGTGACTGCAAATATACAACGTAGCAGTCCCGAATACATAAGAGTACAATGGACATGAATAGGCATAATAGACATATATCACATGTGGTCATCGCCATGTACAATATATAGTGAACAAGATCTCCATAATGGATGAATATATCTGATAATATACTAGAATTTGGGCATGAGAGCTAACATCTCATGAATACTAGAACGATCAAGGAGGTAGCATATGTGGAATGAGACCAAGATTAGAGGTCTTCTACGCAAACTGCTACCGGTACATGTCCCATCACACAAATAAAGGTGTCGAGCTCGAACATGATGGACTATTGTCTGATTACCGATCATTGATGTATGCCGTTAATAGACGCGAGATATGCCACCGATAATGATAATGGGAATCAAGGTACAAAGTGAAATCCAACAAGTGTGAATAGATGTGTTGAGTCGAACACTTGAAAGAATCCATAGATCAGGGGACATTGATGTATTCCCAACACCGTCGATGGCGAGAGGACCTGCCACTGATGACTACAAGTCTCAAGGAACTCAATGGACTCTAGAATCCTATTCCAAAGTATATGATATGAAGTCTATGGAATGGAATCCGCTGGAAGGAGGGAATTAAGGAATCCCCAATCAACCAACATGAGGTACATAGCAACGCTAGATAATTTGGAAGAACTCGAACGAAAAAGATGTTCATGAACCAGAAACTGTATCAGGAATGGATGACATGCAAAGAAAAGATAACTGAGGAATGACTGAATCAGAATAATACTTCCTTTCAACAAGATCATATGGCATATGGTGATTGACAGGCATCATAGACTTGACATGCAAATTGGGACAACTCTGCGACACATGAAGCATCAACAGAGGCTCCATAGGGACTGGAATCATAACCAATTAGTGGAGAAAAATCAGAATAACTAGTACAAATCCTAAATTCATACTAATAACTCAACTGATGGATGGAATATACATTGGTTTATTTGAAGGCGACATGAATCAACAGTTGCCAAAAGTAATATCATTTCCCGTCTGAATTTTTATGTTTTTTATTTTTTTTGGTCTTTTTCAGATTAGGAAGCTTGAAAAAGAATAAAAGTGCTTATAGTACATAGCTAGGAGGAGATGAGTGTAGCGAGAAAGAAAACTAGTTGCAAGCAGTGGAACTTACCTATGCTCAATGCAAGGAATCATGTGCATGCTAAGGACAATCAAGGGGATGTATCCTTCTGGTAAGGGATGATCAAGCTGCAAAAGATATATAAAGGCTCTTCTTGGCTAGGATTCAAATAATATCAGGATATATGTCTTATAACTCTGAAGCGGGGAGCCGACTTAAAGCTCAATAAGGAAAGAAAATACATGAAATGCAATTACAACTTGATATAAATGGGAATCCCTATGGGATATGGCTAGCATAAAGTTCAAGAGAGATATGGGGTTCTCACTCAAAGACATGTCATGACTATAAGGGACTCCCAAACCTAAGGGAAGAATATTGGCATGGGTACCAAATGACAAAGCGAGATCTAACTAGGGCACCCATGAATATGAAGGCTCTACCACTTATGTAATTACACTTCTTGTAGCAGTGTGATAGTTCCGTAACATTACGAAGCGGTTTCGTACCTATAGTTAAGGAGATATGGCCATAAGGCGATGCATAATGCAAGCGGAAATGTGATCCTATCCTATATGCCAGTTCGAAATTATGTCTGTACTAGATATGAACGGGTCAATACCTTGACAAAACTACACTCGAATCAAGTCCCTACACCACAATATTAGGCCAAAACAATACAAAAGAGTTAATAAGGGTCAAAACAATAGGCTAGTGGGTATTCAAAAGAAATTTTATAAATAGTAAAAAATTTATTTTTCACCATACCTTTTTGACTTTTCACCATACTTTTCACTTTGGGTTCCCTCGACATTTTTAGAGGGGGAAAGGTGATGATATATAGGTTTAATATGCAGAGCGTACGCTTTAGAGAATACACACCAACTCCATCCGGTTGACACACATGGTTCCTATGGTGCAAGTCGAGGACTTTCCCGAGGCAATGCAAAGGAAAGTGGTAGGATTAGCCTGTGCATGGGTTTGATTATTCAGATGGTTGGAAAATTTCATTGTTTGTTTTCATGATTAGCACCTCTGTCCTTAGGAATAGAGGCCTAGATATACATTTTGTATCGATAGTGTAGTGTTTTATAGTGGCTTAAAGCTTGAATTTTGTACCATGACATTTTGTACTATGACACCATTTTGGACTATATTTTGAAATAAAAAGTTTATAGTGATCGGTTTATTATATTTACATGTGTATTTTAAATGTGAATGTGATGTTTATGCTTCATTATTGATGTAACAAATGCCAGTATAAAATGTAATTTGCATAAGAATCGCCCACATGATTGTAGATCCTAGGAATGTGAATGTATGTTATGTGTTCAAATTTCGGTTCTAACAATATTACACGCAAGAATATTTGTAATAAAGTCATATCTCTAATATTATACATGACATTTAACAGTGGTAACAATGACTGCGATTGAAGATGTACCTCAAGGGATCGAATACCATGAGAGATGGAATCACGTAGTATCTCAATCAAGACACTATAATCAACAACATTTTTGGATGATGGCTGGAGACATACATCCCCTGAAGACACAACATGACCTGTAGATGTATAGATAACCCATGCGGCTGAAGCAGAGTTTTGGGTGTTGAGGATGGCACCATCGACGTATACTACATATATCAAAGACTCTGTCGACATCTACCACAAAAAACAAAAGAATTCCAACAAACTGAATCACTACAAGGGGACCAAAATTAAACTATGCAAATGTATAGTAATATACAAAGTATCATCCTCGGTTGAGAATCACGCATCGTAATTTTTAATATAGAGCCCATTTCTAGGCTCCACCAAGGCTCTCCCTTCATAATCCACTAACTCATAAGCACCCTTATCTAACACTTGTTTAACCACGTAAGGCCCATGCCACATGGAGTTGAACTTACCCGGCCCTAACAGTTCACTAGCTTGGTCATATAAAAGAACCAAGTCACCTTCACTAAATCTCCGGGGACAGAAAAAATTATCATACTGAGCCTTAATGCAACATTTCTTCACTTCAAGAGCCACTAAGGCATCCCAACGCTGCTCATCAAGGTGCTCTAAGTGGACCAGATGTTCTTCCAAGCCAAAAATATCTAGTAAGAGTTCTACAACTAACTTCAAAGAAGGAATATCACATTCAATCGACAATATCAACTCCACCCCATGTACTAAATAATATGGAGAGAAACTGGTGGCAGTATTAATGGTGGGTCGGTAGGCCCATAAAGCAGCGTAAATCATAATGTGCTAATTATTCTTGCTTTGTGCAACGATTCTTTACAGAATGGACTTAAGGGATTTTTTTACAACTTCGACCCATACATTTTCTTGAGGATAATAAGAAGAGGAATACTCCTTCTTATACCCCAATTTTGAAGATAACTCATCCATCAGCCTATTTTGAAAGTTCCTGCCATTGTCCATGACAAGCTCTCTTAGGATACCAAACCAAGTAATGATCTGATTGAACAATAAGTGAGTGGCCGTCTCACCGTCATATTTGATAGTAGGCATAGCCTCTTCCCATTTTGTGAAGTAATCCACAACCACTATAGTGTGATGGTGCCCCCCAGCTAAAGATGGGTTGCAATCCATAAAATCAAACCCCCACTTGGTGAAAGGATCGACAGTGATAATAGGGTGCAACGAGGTGAGATGCAAATGGATTTTCCATGAAAACACCTAGAAAGGGTGGCACAACTTGACCGCATTAACACAATACTTAAAGATCAATGACGAGTAATAACCCGCTCTTAATATTTTTTGGGATGTAGAAATCCTAGATAAATGACCACCACACGCCCTACCGTGGAAATCATTAAGCACAACCTCAACCTCTTCATGATTCAAACATCTACGCAAATTGGAATCCACCCCATGATGATATAAGGTGTCAGCGACAATGAGGTAGTTCTTAGAGACGTGTCGTAAGCGACGATGCTCATCCCGTGAGAGGTGAGCAAGGACATTAAAATTCCGTAAATAAATGATGATGTCACCATACTAAGGGTCAACCATCGAGATGAGGAAGATATGCTCATTAACAAAAGAATCTTCATGAACCTCAACCTTGTCCAAACTAGGAAAAGCTAACATGGGCTCCGCAAAGACCAACAATTTCTTTGATTTTTCCAAAACAAATTTGAGATTGAACTCTTGCAAGATAAAATGCATTTATTATATTTTTCCCCTATCATCCATGTAGTTAGGATGAACATGAGTCAAACATCTACACAAATTGGAATCCACCCCATGACGATATAAGGTGTCAGGGACAATGAGGTAGTTCTTAGAAACGTGTCGTAAACGAAGACGCTCATCCCGTGAGAGATGAACAGGGACCTTAAAAGTCTGTACATAAATGATGATGTCACCATACCAAGGGTCAACCATCGAGACGAGGAAGATATGCTCATCAACAAAATAATCTTCATGAACCTCAACCTCATCCAAACTAGGAAAAGCTGACATGGGCTCCGCAAAGACCAACAATTTATTTGATTTTTCCAAAAAAAAATTGAGATCGAACTCTTGCAAGATAAAAATGCATTTATTATATTTTTCCCCTATCATCCGTCTAGTTAGGATGAACTGAAATGGATTGATATGAGCCATAACCAAAGTCTGGCACAGGAGTATATAATGTCTCAACCAATGAACCACATGAACAATCGCTAAAGCTAGCTTCGCAACATGACTATATCGAAGTTCAACATCAATGAGGTTCTTGATAAGATAGTAGACAACATGCTCTTGGAGCCAGTCTTCCTCTTGAACCAAAACCATCCCAATTGTTTCTTGAGACCCGACCACGTATAACAAGAAATAACGACTGTAGTCAAGTGGACTAATCACGGGGGTTGATTCCAAGGATTTATTCAATGCATTGAAAGAATCCTGGGCTCACTCATCCCAGATAAAAGGAGTGTCCTTCTTCAAAAGGTGCATGAAACCCTTGGTCAAATTGGAAAAGTTGACAACAAACCTTCGAAATAAGTTAGCCATCCCTTGAATACTTTGAAGGTGTCAAATACTACGTGGTGGAGATAACCAAATAATTGCCTCAAACTTAAGAGGATCAACCCTAATTCCATCATTAGAAATGATGAATCCCAATAAACGACCTACTTTTACAAAAAATAAGCACTTCTGAGAATTCAACCAAATTCGATACCAACAACATCTCTCAAAAACCAAGCGCAAATGGTCTAGATTATACACTCTCAAACGAGAGCGAGCAGCTAAATCATCCAGATAGAATTAAATGATTTGCTTAAGGTCATGCAAAGAAAAGGTCATCTCCTATTGAAACGTAGATCCGACGTTTTTAAGGACGAAAGGAATTTTCTGGTACCCAAAAGTACCCCAAGGAAAAATGAAAGTTGTCTTGTGTTGGTCCTCAGGTTTTATTTGAATCTGATTGTATCCTCAAAAACTGTCCATGAACGAAAATACCACACTTCTCATACACTCATCCAAAATATGATCAATGAATGGTGTGGTAAATTTATCTTTAGGATAGGCCTTGTTTAGGTCTCTAAATTCAGTGCATACCCAGATGGTTCCTTTCTTCTTATCAACTATAACAGTGTTGGATACCCATCCAGTCAAGGGAACCAAATATATAAAGCCAAACTTGAGAAACTTCTCTATCTCTACCTTAATGGCATGCACCTTATGGGGATTCATCACACATAAGCACTGTCGAACAAGACTAGCATCATGGTAAGTTTTAATCTCATGCTCGATAATCTGAGGGTCTATTCCTTGCATATTTTCAGACGAACAGACAAATACATAAAAAATTCTTTAAAAATCTTAGTGTATGCCTGAATGTCATCGGGAGAACAATCTTCCCCAATGTAAACATTCTCTACCAGGAGTCCGAGAAATGTTGATAAGGATTGTAGGTGAAAAATTATCCATGTTCCCTTCGACATATATACCATGAGTTCCTAATGGGATAACGAGACTACCGACCTTCTCGCTAAGGGTCTACATAAATTCAGCACACTCTATTTGTTCAAGCTTCGGGAGGAAGTAAGAGCGATGGTGCAAATATTCCTAGGGTCATTCCAAACCATTCATGGATTTGAAAATCACTTCATCTAAAGGAAAAACATTGTCAAATAATTCATGTGAGTGTGATGATGCAACTACCCAAGCAAGCAGTGAAAAAGTGTCCTGCTCCTTCGTCCTCGAAGAGGAAGGACTAGGTTCTATAACGAAATCAAGAGAAGCTTGATAAGTTATCTATGCTATGGAAAACATCATCTCTATCTTGGTAGGTCTAGGATCTTCATCCGAAGTGCTTGGAAGAGAGATATTACAAGGGTCCTCCAAATACGTAGTACTAAATGGGATCGAAATCGATGAAGATGATTCCTTACCAAAAGTGGAACCTATAGTCACTATTGGTGCAGAAATATTAAAATATCCCATTAAGGAAAAATACATTCCTACACCAACATTATTAGTTTATGGCTGATAATTATCGATAACCGGGATGGTGGATCCCAATGATACTGACGTACTGAAATTATCAAATGACTGCTGCTTGATCATGACAATCCGATACTCGAAAGGGAATAAAATCACATGGAAGATGGAAGACACAATAACTCTCATATTGTACATCTAGTTACGACCCAGTAAATGGTTGTAGTCAAGGGGTGCATCAACCACCTCGACCTCGATGGACATGGTCTTCCCTCCCAACTGGACCTGAAGAGAAGGAAGAAAACCATGTGGCCGAAAAGAATGTCCATCAAAGGCATTCAACATGGTCCCAAATTTTGACAATGGGTGGAACCAATACCTTTACAACATGTTAGAGACATCATAGAGGCTGCAATTCCTTCATCAATTACTGTACATTTGATCATGTTGTTCATACACTCCACATGGACTATGAACTCCACATGGTAAGGAAAGTGAGGTTGGACCTCATGGGTTTCAAATCTAATCACTATGGAAGGACGAGAATCAACCATCCCAATGGTAGTCAATAAATCCTTTCTCTGCAAAGGGAAAGTTTGAAGGACTTCAAGAGTTGACATCTCATAAGGAGTCTAACCCAAATCCTCGATAATATAATAGTGTTGGGAAGCTAGAGCATTAGGATTGTGCCCTGAGCGCTTTAGGACTCCTTTAGGAATGCGAGGTATACCTTCAGCCCTGTCAATATGAAAAGGAATCTCGGGAGGTGTAGGCTCTTTCCCCACATTGGGTTGTGATGAACCATAATATTTAGCACGTGTCACAACATTAGCGGCCAACATCATGTTGATACAACCTTGGAAACCTTCCATGTTCTATGGGTTTTTATTCCCATCTAGAAAGACTTATGGAATCCACGTTCCTCGAATTCATATTTTGGTTATGTGGTAAAGGATCCATTAACACAACTGAGATATGTATAATGAATTTCAAGGATTCATCGATACAAGGGCACACGTAAGTGAAGTCATCTCCCCCACAAAGATTACAAGGGAACATAAAATTACGTTTAGACTTCTTGTCCCCCCCAGTATCACTACCATTCTTTTCATCATTATCATTCTCCTTCCTATTCCCACCTCTCCTATTGTTTTTTCCCTCTTTCTTATTCCAACCGGGATGCTGGTTACCCTTCTGGTCCGACGAATGTACTGAGAGAACATCCGCTATTTGGGTGGGATTGGACGAAGCTGTAGTTTTTCCAGTCACAGAATGATTAATAGAAAAATTCCTTATTTGATTTGTAACTTGGTTTACGACTTTAGTACTTGTGGATCCAACAATTCCATCGGCATGTGTCCCAGGTTCAAACTTAGGCTCGAAGTTAGATCGCAGAGCATTAGGTATAATATCATACAAGATCCTAGAATGAGCATAAATCAAGTCTAGTTGTTGAGCTCGAAAAATAATATGTTCCTCATTCATGACTCTATATGTCGAAACATCCTTCGCGATATAGGGAAATAACAACTTAAGGAACCATTCCAATAGAAACTATGGTGGAATCTTGGCCTTAATCAACCTCTTCCATCTACGCCACTCTTGAATATGATAAAAAATATGTGTGGCTTTGTCTTAGTGAAATGTTGACAAGAGTTCAGTACCAACATCGTAACGTACTGGTAGTTGAAAGTGGTTCAAAAAGGTCATGGCTAGATAATTAAAGGTTCGATATGTGCCCCCATAAAACTCTATATACCATTTTGCTGCAGGTCCCATGAGGGTGCATTGAAATAGTCATAGGAGAAATGAATCATGATTCAAAGAATTGGAAGATAAGCATAGGTGGAAAGTGGTAACATTATCTCTATGGTCTTCACCATTCTTACCTTCAAACTTTGGAATTTCGGAAGGAAGCTTAGTGGGAAAAACTGACCACATTGGATCATGAGAAACTAGATCGTTTGTAAACTTCGACAAGTCCAGAAAATTCAAAGTATCTAGGAAATGGAGCCTAGGTTGTGCCATTTGGTTCCATTCTCCCTGACAGGATTTATTCACATAGGTTTTATTGTTGTAAAGAGCGTGTCCTTGTCTAGTCAGATAATAACCCCCTTCAACTTGACCCATAAAAGGATACACGAGAATATTATAATTTGGAACACCTTGAGACTAGGGTGCTACATAACCATAATTATAAGACTGATACAAGGGTTGTCCTCCGGACATATAAGGAGGCACACAACCTCCCTGTTAGAAAACAGGACCGCAGAGCAATAACACATATACAGTTAAATCATTAAACAAGATGTAAAACACATTAAACACATTACAGAGAGACACAGATATAACGTGGTTCACCCAAATGATGGGATACATCAACAAAGAAATTACTAGTCCTTTTATTACAGTCCAGAAAGATGAAGGGATACAACCTGCAACAAAACCACTGCACTTCCTCTTCATGCTCTCACAGTCTCTCTTCCAATACAAAATAATCCCATACACAGTCGTGTTACAATTATTTCTTTTATAGGGTAAATACCATGTGAAAATACTACGGTTAACCCAATACCATGTGTCCGTAAAACTATTGGCCAACACACATCCCAAAAAATTTTCTCGGGGGCACCGCCCCCAAACCCTAAGGCAGGGGGAATGAGTGTATAGTACACTTGGGTTACAAACACAACTGAATAATATATCTGGATCTAGAAGATCAGGCTCCACAACCAAAACCCCCGATATAGCAAGACCGATAGATGAGGGAACAACATGGCTAGAGGCAGTACTCTATCCCGAAGGTCCCTACAGGTTATCAGGAAGGTGTGTCATGAGAAACACATTCGAAGGAACCGATGCAGAGGAAAATGGAACATATGATATAATATATTATGTACCTCCAATGTTCACATGTCTAGGGTCATCTCTGTGAGAAGGAATCCCAATATTATGCCTAGATGAAGGGTATGAAAATAATCCCACAAAAGGTGCAGACAGTGCAATATGAACACTACCAAACCTATCGGTACAGAAAGGGATGGAAATTATCCTAGGAACAACACTAGGACCAACACTAGGATCGATGACAAATGAAAGAAAACTATCAGTCATATTTGCACAACAAGATTTGAACCCAAAATCCGATGACATCCCATGAGAAGTACTGTTTCGTCGGATTTCAATTTTAAATTATGAGTTTTGATTTTTTTTAATGATATAATTAGTTGTCGAATTTCCGTCTTAAATTTCTATTGTCAAATTTTCAACGCCACCATTGTCATATTTTCGACACTGTGCTCATCGGAGTTTTGACACCGTGGTCATTGGATTTTTGACACCATAGTCATCAAATTTTCGACACCACAGTCGTCGGATTTTCGACACCACAATTGTTGTATTTTCAACACCATAGTTGTCGAATATGCGACGTATTGGAATATTTGTTTGCAGTGGTAACTAGGCTTCTTGCAATGGTAACTAGGATTCATATCGTCGTTTATCCGACGACTGTTGAATTTAAAAATATATAAATTACAAAACAATTCCGACATGTTTTCTATATAAGCGACGTGCCGTTTGCAAAAATTATTTTATTCCTCGACAGATGATTTGAGGAATTATTTTTTTCTTTGACGTACAATTTGAGGAATTGTTTTATTCTTTGACAGATGGTTTGTAGAATTATTTTATTATTCTCCATACGATTTGAGGATACCATTTTATTCTTCGACAGACGGTTTGTGAAAATTATTTTATTCTTCGACAAACTATTTGGGGAAATAGTGGTGTGTGGACCTTAATTTTTTAAGATCATCGATAGTATTCATTCAAGATTTTTGTGAGAAAATTTCAAATAGCAATATTGCTGATCCAAACGAAAAAAAAATCAACAATTGCTTGCTAGACTGTGGGATGCAATGAAAAGAAGGGGTGATGGGAAATGTTTTTGTCCATGTAGTCAGTGCAGGGGCTTTAATGGGAGAATAATATTGATCACAACAGCCATAAAACATTGTAGGGAACATGGACATGCTGAGGGGGGAAATGAATATCGTCCATTTGTAAGTTTAGAATTATAAATTTTTTTTATATTTTTTGGTTTGGTAAATGTATGTAATATTTTAATATTTTTTATGTTAAATTATATCTATTCATGTAGTTATAAAGGAAATACATCCTACGACATATCGTCCAGGGGAAATGCTTTCAGAACAAGTACGAGAGGAACATGGAGCTATGAATAATGGAGAACAAGTTAATGATTCTATTGAAGAAGATGATCATACTGATAACGTAGTTGAAGATGTTGATACAAATAGATTGATCCATGATTCATTTAATGTTAGAATGGATGATGATGATGACAATGGTCATGAAAATATTGATGACTTTGATGATGTTCATGATATAACTCTTCTTGAGAAGGCATACGAACCCCTTTATGAAGGCTATAACACAAATCATCTCTCTTCTATATTGTTGATAATGAGCTTGAAGGTTATGAATGGAATTTCAAACATAGCAATCACACAAATGTTAAGGTATGTAAAATAAACCATCACATATATATGATCATGATAAAGGTTATCTTTGTTCCTCTAATAATTGTATTGCTAATTCATAATTCAAATTAATTCGAATGAATCGTGTTTCATTGATATTATTAATATATTATATTAACTCAATTTTTATTTTAATTTGATGTAGATTGATAGATGAATTTTTGTTACCACCATCAAATATTTTACCTCACACATATCGAGATTTATCCACCATCATGAAAGAAATTGGAATGCATTATGAATAAATTCATGCATGCCCAATGACCGTGTTATATATTATAAGCATAATGAATTTGCAATAGAATTTTTGAAATGTCATATAAGTAGATATTGAACATATCAAGTAACAAAAAAGGTTCCTCGCAAGGTTCTTGGTTATATTCCTAATATTCCACATTTGCAACGACTGTTCAGGTGCAAAAACATAGCGCAATTTATGGATTACCATGCAAGGAACAAAAGTCAAGATGACATTATTTGAATGCCTCCAAATGGTTCTGCATTTAGAGATATGGAGGAAAAGTGGCCTCACTTTAAATAAGAACCCCATAATATTAGGATTTCTTTAGCAACAAATGGTGTCAATCCATTTGCAGAGATGATATCCGTTTACACAGTGTGGCCTATTTTTTTATCAACAATAACATTTCTCCATGGTTGTCAATAAAGAGGGAGCAGATAATGCCGTCGATGATTATTCCAGGTATATTGTATCTACAACTTTTTTAGTTTTAATGTAGTTGTGGCATCTCATTTGTCGTATTTTGTTTCCTAATGTCATATATATATTCTTTATTTTTCTCTTGTGCATGGGTTATATATCTAAATTGTACTCATAATTATATATTTTATATGTTCAAATCAATCAGGTAAGTACCAGGTTAAATATGTGAATGTATATATCGAACCTCTTATAGATGAGCTACTAAAGTTATGGAATGACATCAATATGTATGACATATCTAGACCAATACAACAAAGGAAATTTCAATTCCTTGCAATGGTTGTATGGACAATACACAATGCCCCAAGGTTAACCCATTTTTGTGGTTTGTATTTTTAAGCTCCACTTTAATTGCATTTAATTTTATGAACTAGGTAATATAGTACTATGCACACATGTTTTTATAAATATTCCATTCATTTTATATATAATTATAATTGACATAGATATTCCATATCTTTATGTAGGTCTTCATACAAAGGGAAAATTTGCATGTTTAGTTTGTCTTCCTAAGATCAAATCTCGCTCAAAAAGCTTAATAAAGGAGGTGTTTGATGAGTATAGGAACTTTATCTCTAATAATCACATGTATCAAACAACTGAAAAACATCTATTCAATGGGAATAAAGAGACTGCATTAAAGCCACAGATAATGACACTTCACCTTATCGAAGTTGCAATACAATAGAAATCGTCAAGCTCATATGTATGGATCATTGTATATGAAATGCTATGTAATTTTTTTTATTGTGTGTTTTTTACTGTAGTGGCCATTGATTTTTGTAATTTCTTTATAAAATACGATTCATGATGTCCATCATGATCATGAAGGTATTAATGAGCTTGCATGAGGAATGAAAATTTATCCTAAACAATTCAATAGGTTTCCATACTATGAGAACCTACAAATTTATCATCTGTTTGATACAATGCATATCAGAAAGAATGTGACTGAAACATTATGGCGAATATTGGACCTAAGGAGTGATAAAGGAAAAATTATCAAAATTTGCGAAGACATTCAAGAAGGAAACTATGCAATGAAACACACCATTCAATTTCATAGCAACAGAGACCAAATTAATATAAACTCACTTCCATGGATGTTAACGGAGCAGAAAAATAATGTTGTAAAAGAAGTCACGCAGAAAATTAAATTTCCCACTGGATTTTGTGCGAACATGAAGAATATCATAACAAAGAAAGGTGATTTTTTGGGGGTGAAAACACATGATTGGCATGTCTTCATGAAGGTAATTATTATGGTATCCATATAATTATTGTTTTTTTAATTCTAGTTCATATTGTTGTTATTTTGTTTGTCTACTCTTTGTTTAAAAAATGATGTGGTTGTATATTGTTACAATATGTTCCACCTCTCTCTCCCCCAGACAACTTCGACAACAATGTCAAACAAGTTATATATAATCTTGGAAAATACATGAGGTAACTAGCGATTTTTTGCATGTGCTTAGTGTTTATTTAATTCATCGTAGAAATTTTATTTGTTTTTTGTGCACTAATTCATGTTATGTAATATAATGTTTTTTTGTTAAATATCGTTATTGGTTTGTGTCACTTGTAGATGGTTGTCATCTAAAGAAATCCATAACGAAGATATAAAGTATGGAGGAAAGAAATTCCTTATCTCATGTGTGAAATGTAAAAGCATCTACCTTCGTCATTTTTCAATGTACAGGAACACTACCTCATACACCAAGTCAAGGAGAGTGAATTGTGTGGACCTGTGCACTCAAGGTCCATATGGATGGTTGAGAGACACTTGAAATTTATGAAGGGTTTGGTTAGATAACAAACACATGCTGAGGGTTATATGATGGAGGGATATGTGGTATACCAAAACATGTTGTATATTAGTGAATATCTTCCTAGTTTAGCGTCAAAGATCAATTTACGTCGCATTTGTGATTTGGTCTCCAATAACAATTTTGAAGCAGAGTACATGAAGGGGAAATATATATCGAGGAAGGTGAAAGATAATTATTAGCTAGTGGATATTAATTAAATTAATACATTTGACTGTTGGTTTTTATGTATATATATCATACATATTCTATTTTTATATTTAATATATTGCATCAATTAAGAGCGTATACTTTTTTAAGATAATCTACATTTTGTATTGAATTTTAATTTTTATTGTCATCAAGCAGTTGGTCGAGAGTGGGATGCAATTCATTTATACATCGCAAAAAATCTTGACTGGATGAAGGTATGGATCGAACGATGTGGACAATCTGGTCATGGAATATCATGGGAAGGTGTGGCTTCATTGGTTAAAGGAGCACATCGCAATGGAGATACCAATCTTACATAAAGGGAAATCGATTTAGCATATGGTTTAAAAGATAAACAAGAAAGAATATTAATCAACCACTCTATTTTTATTTGCAAATTACATATTGATGTACACGTTTATTTTTTCCTTGCATGGAATAAACATGCACTTAATCATAAATATTGTATCATTAATTAATATTTTCGTGTATGACTTGTTGTAGGTAAAACACCATAAGGATATGGTGTGTAATGGCTGTAGATATCACATCAAAAAGTTGGATGAAACAAATGAAACATCAGAATGTGGGATATCTGCATTATTTTAGGTGACCAATGTTTCCTCTATAAGTGATAGACATACATAACCCTCAAAAAATCGATACTATGGGTATCTGGAGGATACTCTTCAGTGATACTTTAACTCCTTCAAGGTAGTTTTGTTCGTTGTCAAATGGTACAGGTTATGATTGAATCGACATGATCGTGATAAAACTATTATTGAACATGATAATGGATTTACCATGGTAAATACAAGGTTGTTTGAGCCAGAAATGGATCCCTATGTTCTTCGAAGCCAATGTGAACAGGTATTTTACTCGGAGTTTCCAGGTAAAGTGAGTTGGTCATTTATTGTGAGACACGATCCAAGGGGAAGGGCAATAAAGTATAACCTAAAAGAAGGTAATGAAGAGGGTCTTGAAGAAGAAGCCGATGATGAATATCATGACCAACATGAGTTAGATGATCATGTTCTAGAATAAGGTGTCGAAGAATTATTTGAATTGGATGATGTAGCATACAATGTCCATGAAGATGATATCGATGATGGCATGATGACTGTAACTAACACAAATGATGACAATGATATGACCAATCCTTACAATGTTGACTTTGGATCAAATGATACAGATGATGAATTGGATGAAGAAGATGATGAAGTCTATTGAAGTGTACGATTTATGCATTAATATATCTACTATATATATTTTGATTGAATATTGTGATAGAAATATTGAATTTTATTGGTACATGTAAATTTGGATTGGACTGAAATTTGGCATGGTTAGACCTGACACATGCATTGATGGTGTGGGAGGGTTTCTAGAATAAAAAATGAATGACTCTAACAATTTGATCAACAAAAACCATACCTATAGATTAATTAATGTGCTACGTCATCACCATTGTCATCATCGTCATCATCATCATCATCATCTTCATTGTGATCATGATATTCATATTCATCATCATCATCATCATCATCATCATCATCTTCATCATCAAACATGATTGACACTAACAATTCGAGCAACAAAAAACATACCTATATATTAATTAATGTGCTGCGTGGTGCCAACATTGAATTTTTTTATATATGTGTTGGCTTGGTCTAAAATTTGGCATGGTGTTGATCATGAAAAACATCATCATAATAATCTTCATCATCAACTTCATCATCATCTTCATCATCATCACCATCATCATCATCAGCATCATCATCATCATCATCGTCATCATCATCATCATCTTCATCATTTCATATGACATCAACATTGTGATCACCATCTTCATCATCATCATCATCATCATCATAATCATCATCATCGATGTCGTCATCATATTCATCATAACTAACATCATCATAATCATCAACATCATAATCTTCATCATCATCATCATCATCATCATCATCATCAGAATCGTCATCATGATCATGATCATCTTCATCATTTCATAGGACATCAACATCGTGATAACCATATTCATCATCATCTTCATCGTCATCATCATCATCATCATCATCATCATCATCTTCATCATCATCATCTTCATCATCACCATCATCATCATCGTCATCATCATCATCGCCATCTTCATCATCATCACCGTATTCATCATCATCATCATCATCATTGTCATCATCATCGTTTGAAATTTTTTATATATGTGCCGGATTGGTTTGAAATTTGGCATGGTTAGACTTGACACATGCATTGACGGTATGGGAGGGTTTCCAGACTCAAACATCATCACCATCATCATCATTGTCGTGAGCATAACTAACATCATCATAATCATCGTCATATTAATCACCAAACAAGACTGACAATAACAATTCGAGCAATAAAAACCATACCTATAGATTCATTAATGTGCTACGTGGGGCCAACGTTGAAATTTTTTATATATGTGTCAACTTGGTCTGAAATTTTGCATGGTTAGATTAAACGCATGAATTGACACTATGGGAGGGTTTCTAGACTCAAACATCATCATCATCATCATCGTTTCCATCATCATGTTCATAACTAACATCATCATAATCATTGTCATAATCATCATCATATTCATCGGCAAACATGACTGACACTAACAATTCGAGTAGCAAAAACCATACCTATAGATTAATTAGTGGAGCCTCACTCTATTTTGCAATATTTTGTTGCATCAGTGGTTTCTAGATATGAGGTACTAGCACTGTAATGAACCATTATTTTTGTTGAACATCGCTCATATCAAAGCTGAATTGTGCCATTAGTGCCTTAAATCTTTGGTCGAAGTCCCAAATGGTCTCATTTGGAATTTGCTTAATCTCTTTCAACTCAGTAATATACTTTGCTTCAGACTTTGGTTTTTAGAATTCTTCAATCAGTCCTCTCTTGACTTCATCCAACGTTTTTGCAGCAGTCCCCGTAGGAACTTGTATGAATTTCATATACCAATCCAGCGCATGGCAATGAACAGTAGTCTCTAGTTGGCCTTTCTTAATGTCATAGTCTGTGGCCTGTCTAACAATACATACTTCCTTGTGGAGGAACCAATACTGCTCGGGATCATCAGTCTCGTTTCCATGGAACAAAGGTAATTTTGCATCGTTTCCTGCCATCTCGGGCCTTCTTCCTACAGATGTTGATATACTACTAGAATGATGCTGACACGTTGGGCAAGTTGACATGGAATTTGTGTTTCTTCTCGAATGTGGAGCAGTGCACGGAGGTGTGGGTCTGTTGATGCTGGGATTTGATCTTACCGCTGTTTTGGGCATAGTTTGAGTCTGGTCATCCTCTTCGTCACTGTAGGGTCTCTTCATCCTGTGTGGTCTTCCTTCGCGGTATTGCATTACGATTGCAGCAAGACCTTCCCCTGTCCTTTGCCTCTTCTCTTTTCAAAACCTTTCTCCTCCCCTAATAAGACCACTTTCTTCCTCGGCTTCCCACATAGTCTCGTCGAAACTTGCACCCATATACCCCTTATCTTCCCATTCGTCTCCCCCCTTTCATCGCGGTATCCACTGCCTTCGCAAACCGGAGTTCTACTACTCGAGGTGCATTTTCAATATACCCTTTTCACAAACAAGCATCTTAATTGACAATTGCAGAGACAACAAGAACCTACTTCTGGGTTCATTGAAAAATTCCCTTTCTGCTTCATTATAGGACTTGGTAGTGTCGACTGTAAATTCAATAATATACCCTTCTAGGATACTATCCAACTAGACCTCAATAGCTCACGATGCTCTGTTGTCATTTTCTTGTAGTCCCTGGATTAATTCATGGGTCCAAGATGTTGGCTCCCCTCCTTGGAAATGTGTCTTCTTGTATGTGAACTACACCAATCACTCGTAAAGTATAATGGGAAACTCACATAAAAAGTACTCATTAGGACCGTCATGTATGTATCTTGCCAACCACTTTTCCATCATCAGTCCAAGGCTCTGATTTTCTTCTTTAGTAAATTCTCACATCTTCTAGCCAAACCAATCTTAAATTTATGGTCACGTCGGATGCCACATATCCTCCTCTCAATCGCAACAAGGTCCTGACAATGGAACCATTTTTTGGTGAAAAAACAACCAAAAAAACCTTAGTCGACAGGGGTTCCCACTCTATCGACGCTCAACTCGTCCCTATCTCCCTGAGCACCATCCCATGTAGGTTTTACCATGTCAAGAAGCACCCGTGAAGAGGATGAAGTCTCACCTGAGATGTTTAAGGGAGGGCTGACAGAACCAAGTTTCCACAAAATAGAAGAGGACTATGGGAATGAACAATTCATCGACTTATCTATGAGATCTAACAAATCACTTAATCATCAACAAAACTAGTCATTATAAATCGCATCATTCATTTATCACAAAAATATAGATGTTGTTGCACATACAGATCTATAAAAATAACATCATTCATAAGTAGTAAACATTGCATCATAGATCCATGTCGCACATATTCACCATTAGATTGCAGAAACATAAATAAAAGACAAAAAGAGAAAAAAGATAACAATATTTCAGATCAACCCTCGTATTTTCATATTACTTCTTCGCAATCAATCACAGATCCAAAACATACATCAATTCAATTCTCAGTCTAAGATTCCCTATGATGAACATATTTCTTACATTCAAAATTATTCTTCTATTTATAGCCTTGCGCCTTTACATTCATGGTCCACTTCTAACTAAATTCTAACTGATTCTACCGACTAATGACCAATATCCGCAAAATATGGTCCAAAATTACAAAAAGTGACACAAAATATTCAGAAGTAGTCTATCTTCTACCTTGCGTACTATCTTTGTCTTGCGCGATGTCTTATGAGCTTGCACAGCATCCGTGATGCTGCGCAACTAACTGATCCTCAACCCCTTACCAACAGTCAAGGATCCAAAATATATCATCAAACGAATAACTAGATCAAGCAAAATAAAACAATTCAAAAACCAAGTATATACAAAAAAATCACAATGGGTCCCCCTTTCATTTGGAAAATCAAGGGGGACTTGTTGGCAAGCCAAAATTTCCCTCCATAAATATTGAGAGGAGATGCAGGCCCAAGGACTCTCAATCTTTTTATAGCCATAAACCACACTCTTTTTCTCGCCAAGAACCTCACTTTGATCTATCTAGGGCCATAGGCCTCATCATTGCCTCCACATTATTGATTAATGACCCCTTAAATCGTATGTCTGCCTCCCATCTGCAGACTGATGGACTCCCTCATCCCATGGTGGCTCAAAACCATAAAAAAGTAAATATCCTAAGCTAAAATACTCAGGTCCTACCCACCCACATGGAACACTCACTAGGATAGGTCCGACATCTGTGCCAAATCCCATAGTAAATAGTCAGTCGAATGCATGAGTTGGCACATGAAGAACTTCAATAGCGGTGTATCAGTCAACACTTAGGTTACACGAAGATCCACTCAGACCTCATCCATCAACTCCTGGAAGTTACACTCTTGCCACTCCATGTCCATACATATTTTCAAAAATAATAAGTTAGATTAATTGGCCATACTAGCGCTGCAATGCAACATAACCCTCACATAACTGTGCTCAGTGCATCTGATTCCCCATTTCCCATGCAGAACCAGCGCATGGGATCTTGCCTCTTTGTTCATGGTCCAATGTGGTTGTATTGATACCAATCATGATGGTCATAGCATAGGATTCCCAAGAATGTCAGCACACTACTACATCGAGTCACCACTTAGACACGCTGCTAAACGACGTTGGATACCAATGAAAAACTTGCACCTTGTGTGGTCTTACCCTAAACTATCATGCCGAAACAATGCAAGATTCATGCTTTTTCTAGTGCTTCAGCACACTAATAACCTAAAATCTTAGGAGGATGGTTTTATGAGAGAAAACCATCTGTACGATATGTAAAACACCCCTAACCGTAAATCATCCCAGATGAAATTAAACAAGACAAGGGTTAGGATTACCTAGATCTTTCCACTCATAAAATGGATCATCCATGATCTCGAAAACCACAAAAAAGATAACAAGGGTATGAATGGAAAGTTGTACAAATGATGTTTGAAAAGTGGGCCCCAACCCATTTTTAAACCAATTTGACCCAAACTTCAAAACCTTGCCACAACCAAACCGTGCATCCATTTGATGTTCCATTCACACCATCATGATCAACACTCCGAGCTTTTCACAATGATGCATCCTAATCCTTCATTGAAACATTCCCTCTAGGGAATATCAAGTCAAGAACCCCTCAGGTGCATCATATTTTGAGTTATTACTTATGCATTGTCCATACCTTGGTTATGTTTTTCACTACACTTGGGTATGTGCGTCATCTGTGAAGGATCACTCTCAGAACAATTAAATCGACCACCATTGGCAATAATGAAATATTGTTCCCTAAAGAATTATCATGTAACTCACCTCTTGGCAACACTATTTCCCTTTGATAACCACAACTAATATATCATTTTACATTCATCAATATCCCATTTTTTATGTGCCATCAACGTCCAAAATGAGAACCACTCAAATCCATCCATGGGTGTTTACCCTCAGAAAACATTTATCATAAATTGAAACCCATGATGTCAATCCTCCAACAAGTACAAGGAATTCACCACTCTTAGAAAGTCACTTTACTAGAGACCATTATTCCATAGTTGGGAATTTACTCCCCCATCTCAAGCGATTTGGAAAAACCAAATTCCTTAGCACCATTTACAAAGAATATTCATAGCGGCCATCTCATACCTCCATGAGCATTCAACCCATCTTCAATATCCTATGTACCATCACCCTCACTAATAAAAAAAAATGGAGCCCCCTCCCGTAGAGATAACCAATTCTATTAATTTACTCCCGTACAAACACTCTGCATAGCATATATTCATGGGGCACATGTCTTCGCGTTTGCAAATTACCCCTAACTTAATTTTTGGAAAAGGTTCCCCAATTCACTGAAAACCATGTTGTTGTACATGACAATACACCCTTGTAACCTAGGGTCTCAGGTTCCAAACTTACTATTAGACTTGCATACAATCATCTTTTACATAAATTGAAATGAGAATAGGAAGATAGTTTGGCTTACCCAGTTTAGGATATTTGATCCAAGATTCGTCTTCTCTCGCTTCAACCTTCTCCAAAGCTTCTAGGGATGCTTCTCTTCACCTGCAGCCAATTCTTCAAGAAATATCTCATACATATATATATCGTAGGTTATATGAAAAAAATATTAATAATATAAATGTCATTATTCATTAACCAATATACATGAGAAAAGCACAATACATAGATTGGAAGAAGAATTCTCTTTATTAACAAACAATGAATAGGTGAGAATACAACCCAGCTACTGACACAAGGACTCCTCTGCAACCAAGGACTCTGAGTTCTGCCGCTCCAAGAATCTAAAGATATACCACCAACATAACTTTTCTCTTCAAAAATTGATTTATTAGCCCCATCCCAAGGCCTCTATTTATACATTTAGAAATAGAGAGGTTTCGAAGGTTAGGATGGTTGAGATAGTTGGGATAGGCATGGATTAAGGCCCAACTAATCTCATCTAATCATGATTTATATTTTTTAATGTCGAATTAAGGTAAACATGAGTATTGATATAGGAAAGGCGTGTATGACACGCTTGTTTCTCAAAGGAAACTTGTGTATGCAAGGTACACGCAAGTTGCAATGCACATAGTTGCATATGACATGTGTGTTACAATTCACATAATCGCGTGTGCAACCCAAAACTCAGAATAAAAATATATCAGGCTAGTCTGGAGATCATGCATCAAAGGTCATGCACTTCTATAGTGTTTTTCCACTTCAATCCTAATTGTCCTTTTGTGTAACGACATAATGAATGTCAACACTCGAATGGAGAAGTGCCATTTTGGTTGATAACAGATGCCCCCTAATGTGTGAGGTCAGAGGGAAGTAATGGCTGAAATACATTACAATATTTATCTTGGAGAAATCAGAAATCCAAGGAAGAAGAGGAAGTACCTGAAACAAATACATATCAATGTCATATACAAAATCATACCTGAGGATTACATGTTCAATATACTGGAACAATAGCTACTTTACAATATTTGATTACATCATATGATATGGGTACAAGACCACGTATATTACAAAGGTGGATCGAAACCACAATATACAATGATGAGTCTTCAAAATATGGAATATGTGTAACTGATCATAACATATTCTTGCGCAACTTAGGTTAAAAATGTGAACCTAAGGTCTTCATCCAAATCCAAGGGAACTAGTACAATCCTTACCATGTGAAAATATGTGTTGAAGTCGAACATGGAAAGAACTCAACATATTGTCAATCAATAGGTGAAACTGACAAACTGAAGTAAAGGAGTTCACCAATAATGATAGTGAAACCTAAGGTACCTTCGTCAGAACTCTAGGTCTTCGTCTTCAGGAAGTGTTGATGAGAAACCATACTGTGATGAGGAAGGCAATAGATCCTCCAATGGATCACAAGAGTGACTAGGAACTGGATATGGGAAGACCGTAGACACAAATGATACTCAGATAGGATAATGATGGAATCAAGATAATAATCAGATGCAAGGATAAATCCTTGAACAGTGAGCACAACACAGAGATGACCCTAGGAAGCTTTTAACTTTGCAGAGAGAAAAACTAAAGTTATCTTTCATGTAGGATACATGATCAGATTCCCCATGCATAAAGGATAAGTGGAGGAGTAAGAAACTCAAAGTAATAGCTGAGCTGAAAGTGTACATTGAGACATGAGTATCAGAAAATTCAGAGAGTGCTATGTTCAAGGAGGACATGCTGCCACCATTTGTAACCCAAAAAGAATACTTCTTCCTTATCTTTCCTACTAAATTTTAACAAGTCCAGAAAATTCAACTCAAGTCTCTCTTCATTTTTGACAAGCTTGAAGAGGGGAGAAAATAATGCTTGATAATGTCATTGATTTGTGGATTTTACGAGCTCCAACTAGTACATGCTCATTGCTGTTTTCATGTTTAGAGAGTCTAAAAAAATTGAAGAAGACTCCAAGGGGGTGCTTTTTCATCCATTTTTGTCTCTTGAGGCCGGAAAAGTATAAAACATACCACATAAGAACTTTCTTAGCTTCCGAAGAAGTAAGGCGCACCTTTTTCATACTTAGTCGGGGAGATTCGAAAAAGGTTAAATTACCACCTACCCAACGCTCCTTAAAACGAAGCTTATAGCTTGAGTTTTACGAGTGTGAATGAAAGAAAGATCACTCGAAAAGATCCATTTGGTTACGATAAATGGGGTTTACAACAGTAAACTCGATGCTTTGTTCTTCAGTGTTTAACGATCATAACAAAGAGATAAATTACACTCAAAATATTTTTCATGTTTAGGTCCAGAGAACGAAAAAGAGAAAAGTAAGCTCATACCGGGTGCTCCTTTTCCATAATTTTAGTCCCTTATGTCCGGAAAAGTGATAAACCTATACCTGAGAATAGTCTTCTCAATTCCGAATAAAAGAGAGTGTTCCTTTCTCATATTATTCCACATGGTCCAAGAAAGTGATAACCTACCACTAATGTGGATGCCCGTTCACATATTCTTAACAATCCTAAATGGACAAGTTTACTTGACAGTCAAGTATATTTTTAAGAGGTAGACCCGAGCCTAAAGAAACTCCATATCTTTCCTGTGAATTTTTAACGAGTTTGGAAAAGGAAACTTGTGGCCTCCTTGCCATTTTTAACAAGCTCGAATGAGAGTAGAAAGAATGCTCTAAATGCGAGGAGACGAGTGTCATAGACAGGAGAAACTAGTTCCAAGCACAAGGAACAAACCTATGTATAATGAAAGGAAAGTGAGCAAGATAAGGACACTCCGGGAACGTCTCCTCAAGGAAAAAGGTTTCAAGTTGCAAAGGAAAAATGATACAAGGCTGAGCGATGATGAGAACAAAGATGAGGGCTTATACAATGAGATAAAAGCGTGGAAGCCGACATCAGGCTCAAAAGCGCGAGCATGATACATGCAAATGCAGTTACATCTTACACAACAAGGCGATGTCAGTAAACAGTTGTGAATCCAACTAAAAATCCCATCTCCAAGAAACGACAACATCAAAATAACATTCAGAAGAACAAATCCGATGCAGGTCACTTTGGCAGAAACACATGTGGTTTTGTTGTCTTCTACAAAAGGTGTAGTCAAGGCAGAATCAATGAAAGAGGACTCTATAGTGCTAAGGCTTGAGGGTCCACAATCAGTAAGATCAACCTCAGAAGAAAATAAAATATCAATAAGGGAGGTAGAGTCTATAGGAACAAACTCAATATCACATGAGTTGATAAATCTATAAGAAAAATCAAATTCATCAGGATCACTGACTTTCTGTTCGAAGGAAGAGTAAAAAGACTCAACAAGACCAACATAAAAACACCGATCCATGGGAAGATCAGGCTTACTAATAAAATCAGGGTTAGACTTAGTCACAACTGAACTGACATCCAAAAGAAGGTTAGACTGTATCAAAGAGTCTAGGAATACTTCATCCGAAGGAAGGAGATCATCCGAGATAGGGAACATGTCTAAAATTTCAAAGGGATTGATAGAGTGGAGAGCATGCTCCATAGTCTGTATAGGATGACTCACCTAGTCAACTGCTGGGACCAAGTCCTGAGAAGGTAAGCATTGAAACAGAGGATGCTTCTCAGTAGTAATTGAACTCAAAGGACATGAGGCCACATATCTCACCTATGGGTCAGGAGAAATATCAAGAAAATCCAAATGATCGATAGTGACAATTTCTTCATTGTGATTAAAGTACATCACATGAAAGAATGTTGACACCACAGCTTGCATGGCATAGACATAATCACGTTNAGGGGTCTTCTATCACCATGAAGTCAACTAAGACGGTCTTCCCACCCAAAGTAACAGGTGTTTGAGAAAGAATTCCCAAGGCTATACTAGTTCTTCTATCAAATTCTAGTAACTGACTAGATGTCGACACAAGGATGGGACATCCCATGCATCACCAAGAACGATCAGACACGATACTAACTGATGCTCCTTCATCAACAATACAACGAGCAATCGTGTATTGTTCAACTTTGACCTTTATCTGGAACGGTGCGTTAGAAGGAATGTGCGGATCAACTAGGATATCCCAATGAAAGGAAGCAATAAAAAAGCTTGGTGGGGGTTGATTCAAAGTGAGTTCAATGTCCCCTTGTTCAATAATTTCTAAGCTGGTAGTGAAGAAAATGTAACTAGTAGACACTTCACTCTCGAAAGGAAGAGTGGGATTGATTAACAATTAAATCGAGACTACCCCCAGCATTACCTACAGAGGCTCAGAGACTAGACCCAACATGACTTGTAGAGGCTATATGGGCACCACCAACATGAACAACAGAGGCTGACTGATTAGGATCAACATGCTTTATGGCAGTTGAGTGTGTCCCCCCAGCATGAAATTCAGAGGTTGGGTGGATGGATCCAACATGACCTGAAGAGGTTGGATGGGGAGGTTCAACTTGACCTATAGAGGTTGAACAAGTGTCCTCATCATGAACTGTAGAGGCTGAGTGACTAGATCCAACATGACTTGGAAAGGTTGGAAGGATCCCGCTAGCCTGATCAGCAGAGGCTAGATTGTGAAGGTCAACTTGACTTACAGAGGTTGAGTGCTTAGATCGAACATGACCTGTAGAGGTTGGATGGGTGCCCCCAGCATGAACCATAGAGGCTGGGTGGTGAGGTTCAACTTGAAATTCAGAGGTTGAATTGGTTCCCCCTTGCTTATGTTCCTTCTTCATATTCCTCCTTCTTTTACTCCTTTTAGACAACCGGTTACTAGTATCAGTACTTTCACTGCATGAGGTAGAAGGAGGAGGAGAATCAACTACAGGTGAAGGGGAAGAAGTTTTTTGATGCCCTTGATATACCGAGCTTACTTAAAAAGCATTAGGAGCATTCATGATAGTTGGAGTGGAAAAAAACCACATCGATAGCCCTAGGGTGAATCTAGGTAGATTTAAGGTGGCCATCAAAGGAACACCAACATTCCCTGTGAAAGGAATAGTACAAGGAGTTCCCAGCATGGGGATCTATTGGTTGGTGTTCAAACGGGCGTTAGCCATAGTTTCAAACAATAAGACAAAGTCCGAGGTTGAAAGGAAACCAAAAGTACAAAGCATACACATGAAGGCAAACTAAGTACAGACAAACCACACAACACTCACTAAAAAATTTCTAAAGCCAAACAGACAAACAAGTATAATATATGCCTTCCAGAAGAAAGCTAATAGACAATTACTTGGCATCCCTGTAGATGTTCTTAGGCACAAGTGGAGGAATCACCCACTAACCTCCCACACCTTCTACCGGGGTTACCTTCCAAGCCCATCCAAGGTCAACTAGAAATAGCCTTCCAATGCACCTGTGTATGAGTCCTAGATGTCAAAAGAGACTAAATGCTATCACAACTATACTGTCATTCTTGTGGGATAGTCGCAAGCCTAGTTCGTACGCATGGGCAGGGTGGGAAAGCTCAAAACCATGTCAACACCAGCACCAAATGGGGCCTAAAGGGTGGTATTGACAGAAGTCCCCATATGTGCAAAAACCTTGGTCTATGCTTTGGCAAGAAATCAAAGGGTTATCTCCTTAGTCCAAGCTTGCACATGACCTCGTGCTTAACTCCCGTTTGAGAAGAGCTTCCTAGATACAATCAACATAGAAGAGGGTTTACCTATTGATTGGCCAACTATGTCTGAATTTAAACACTTGTGGAGAGTTGAAAAATCCCTATTCCACAAGTCTAGCCTAAGCTAGTTGGTGTATGAGCCTATAAAATAAAACTTACTAATAATTTTTAAATTATATCGTTCATTTTAAAAGGTTGTTTTCAGTCAGAGGTAAATGGCGTGAAAGACTATGGTGTTATAGAATCGATAAGAAAAATCAAAATGATGTATAAATCAAATTCCAAAGTAAATTGCAACTACTTAAACCAAATTTCTTTTCTTTTTTACAAATATAAGCTAATTAGATTGAAACTAAATGCAAGAAAAATAAGAATTCTTTTTATAATTTTTAAAATTTTATTTGAAAAATAATGAAAAGGAACGACTAAATGCAACTAAATGCAAAAGTATAAAATGTTTTTCTTCACTTTTTTTTCAAAATTGTCAAAAACTATAATGCAACTAAATGCAAATTTTGAGCAAGTTTGAATAATCAAAGCATATAAAAAGTGAAATTGTTAGATTTTTAACATTAAGCTAGCATAACATTAGGATCTTTAACTGAGAGAACAACAAGCACATCAATCAAACACAAGAGACAATGAACACAGTGTTTTTCCTTGGGGAAACCATACATGGAGAAAACCCCGTAACTTCCTCAGAGATAGAATCAGCACCAAAAGTGAAACCCAAAAACAGTAAGATGATCTCCCGACAGCAGTAACTTCTTTCTTCCTTACCCCAGTGTCTTCCTCTTCCTCACCTATGCGCTACAACTGAGTGTGTGATAAATAGAGAGGCTAGCTCTCTATTTATACTAATTCCTGACTTGACTAAACCCAACTAGGGCCAACTTCACTAGGTGAGTTAAATAACCCTTGTGCCCCAGAACTGCGGGGACTTTAACCCTTAGACAATAGGAGGGTTATCCACCTTGACTTGACATGACTTGTTTACATTATAGAAACTCCCGATAGTAACCTCGGGGCATGACATGAATCATGTACATTACAAATACATCTCGAAATAAACATCAGGTTACAATACATAAGAAATACAAGTGAATACATTCTGAAGTTAAAATTACATCAACACTCTCTCTTAACTAGGAAGGTATTCTCTCGACACAATTTATCAGCACAAGTATTCTTCTTTGTATCATCTGGATCATCATTGAGTATTCATCATCTTCACCTTCAAGTCATGTATATCTTCAAGTCACCTTCATCTTCAAGTCATATTCACCTAGATCTGGATCATCCCTTGATCTGGATCATCTTTGCTAGATCATCATCACTGGATATTCACGGGTGCTATCTCATGATTCTTCTCGTCACTTGAATTTCTACAGAGCCAGCCCTTTTTCATGCTAGTTGTAGGCCTAGCCTCCATGTAGGTATTCTTCAGCACTTATATCTAACCATAATTCAGAATGTCCTGCCCAACACTTATATCTGATCATGTAGGAACCAATCCTATAATCATATTAGAAAGGCACGCCCAGCACTCACATCTGACCATGTGGGAACACCTCCCACAACCTTGTCAGAAAGGCCCAGCACTCACATCTGTCAACCAATGTCGAAAAGGATCAGCACTTACACTCGGCCATGCGAGGAACCAATCCTCCATGCCGAAAGGCTCTGAACTTACATCTGACAACCAATGTCATAAGGGCTCAACACTTATATTTGACCATGTAAGTAACCAATCCTTCATGCTGAAAGGGCTCTGCACTTACATCTAATAACCAATGTCAAAAGGGCTTGCAGTCACATCTGATCATGTAGGAACCAATCCTATAGTCACATCAGAATGGCTCAGCACTCACATCTGACTTGGAAGGAACCAATCCTCTCACCATGACAGAATGGCTCAGCCCTTACATCTGACCATGGAAGGAACCAATCCTCTCACCATGTCAGAATGGCTCTGGCTCTCATCATTTCCCTTTGGAGGAAACCTCGATCTGGAGAACACCAAGCTTCTCCCTGAAGTATTCAAACTTCACCCTAGTCAATGGTTTTGTCAACACATCAGCTATCTGTTCCTCTGTTGCAACATATTGGAGCTTCACTACTCCCCTCTACACCATATCCCTGATATAGTGATACTTGATCTTGATATGCTTCGAATTGTCATGGAACACTGGATTCTCTGACAACTTTACACAACTCTAGTTGTCACAATGTAAAAGTAGCATCCATTTGGAGATCAAATAAATCAGATAGTAGCTTCCGCAGCCATACTTCCTCACAACTAGCTGAACAAGATGCGGCATACTATGCTTCAACTGTACTCAGTACCACACAGGATTGCTTCCTACTAAACCAAGAGATCACACCTAATCCCATACTGAAGCAACACTCTGAAGTGCTCTTCCTATTGATGGCATTGCCTGCCCAATCTGAATCAACATAACCCTCCAGTTTAATCTTCTGATTCACCTCATACTTGAGGCCATAATCAATTGTACCCCTCAGGTACCTCAGAATATGCTTTGCAACAATCAAGTGAACATGTCTCGGATTTGTCAAGAACTGGCTCAAGGTGTTCACAGCAAAGAAAATGTGTGGTCTCGTGTTCATTAGGTACATCAAGGACCCAATCATCTGATGATACATCATAGCATCAACCATCTCTGATGAAGCATCACTCAATAGCTTCAAGTTCAATGCCATAGGTGTGGTCATGGCCTTGTAGTCCATCATCCCAAACCTCTTCAGGATCTCTACTACATACTTCCCTTGTCCAAGGGAGATTCCATTTTCATTCTGCCACACCTCCATGCCTAGAAAATAATGCATCATACCCAAGTCCTTCATTTTGAACTCGGTATCAAGCTTTCTCTTTGTATCGGTAATCAACCCATCCATACCTATTACAAATATATCATCTACATATAGTAGGAGCATCACTGGGTTTCCATATTCAACCTTGTAGTAAAGGTTGGAATCTACTTTACTCTTGGTAAATCCCAAACTGGATAGAAAGCTATCAAATCTTCCATACCATGTCCTGGGTGCTTGTTTAAAACCATACAGGGCTTTCTTCAATCTGCACACATGAGACTCCCTGTCATGTGTCTCAAAACCAAGTGGTTGTTCTACATATACTTTCTCTTCCACTACACCATTCAAGAAAGTAGTCTTGGCATCCATTTGGTGTATCTTCCATTTCATCACTACAGCCAGAGCAAGTACTGATCTGATAGAAGTGTATCTGGATATAGGTGCAAAGGTTTCTTCATAGTCTATTCCTTATTTCTGTGAGAAACCTCGAGCCATGAATATTGCCTTATATTTCTCTATGCTACCATCTGTAGCATGCTTGATCTTGTAGATCCATTTGGAAGTCACAACCGACTTCCATTCTGGTCTTGGGACAACATCCCAAACACCATTCTTCATGATCGATTGATACGCTTTGATCATAGCATCCTTCCATTCTTTCCTTTCTGCCGCTTCTTCATAATTGGAAGGTTATTCATTGATAAAGTAACATAGAAAAGCTACATATCTGGAGCATGATCTGGTTCTCTTTCTTTCTCTGTGATTCTCTTCTGGAGCCCCATATCTTTCCGCACCTTGGATAATTTCTCGTACCCAAGCAGGTTTCCTCTTGTGAGGGTTCTTCTCCTGAGGTGGATCTATAGGTCTTTGTGGTTCTTCACTCAATCTTCTTCTTGAATTTCTTCGTTCATGGTTGTATCATGAATTCTAAGTGTTTCTGCTTCTTCAGGATCTTCAGCAGGTCTCTTTTTGGATTTGTTGTAAGCTGAGTCTTCATCAAATGTTACATCCCTGCTGATGTCGATCTTCTTGAATCCAGGGAAATATATTCTGTAAGCCTTCGAGCTTTCAGAGTATCCCACAAATATACCCTTCTTTACTGAAGGATCTAGTTTTGTTCTCTTCTCTTTTGGAATGTGTATGTACACTAGACAGTAGAATATTTTGAGATGGCTGACTTTTGGTTTCTTTTTGGAAAAGACTTCTTCGGGTGTCTTATTCTCAAGTACTCTGTGTGTAGTATGGTTCTGTACATACACCATTGTTCTGGCAGCTTTTGCCCATATATGCATGGGAAGATATTGATCATGAAGCATTTCTCTTACAACTTCCATGATAGTTCTATTCTTCCTCTTTGCAACCCCATTTTGTTGTGGATTATATGGAGTGGATAACTCCCTCTTAATCCCTGATTCTTTGCATAAGTATTTGAATTTATTGAACTTGCTGAAAATTTCATCTTTGTTCTTCATGAAGTAAATCCATGTCTTCCTAGAAAAGTCATCAATGAAAGAAACATAGTATACATACCCGCTTAGTGAACTTGATGACATTGGTCCGCATACATCGGAGTGGATGATTTACAAGATTCCTTTTGCCTTGCTCTCGCTACTTGGAAATGTCTTCTTTGTATTATTTCCTTTCACACATCCTTTGTAGATCCCTTCATGTTTTACTTGAATTTTTGGCATACCTTCAACAACTTTTCTTACAAGTGGTAGTGCTCTGTAATGCACATGTGCAAGTCTTCTGTGCCAAAGTTCATTTGGCTCTACTGTGTCATGGACCAAATCTTGTTCTAGATGGCCCTTCAATTTGTATAATCCTCCTTCTTGTTCTCCAATCACTATTGGATTGTCAATAGTCTTTCCTCTTGACCACATGAGGGTTTGGCTATCTACAAATGAAACCCTCATGCCTTTTTCATCCAGTGCCGATATGGATAGAAGATTCTTCTTTAGTCCTGGTACAAACAAGACATCCTTCATTTTCATAGACTTTCAGG
>LPNX010075233.1:276565-300563 GCA_001517045.1 Pseudotsuga menziesii | reverse complement strand
TTGGTAGTCATCCCCAAGTTTCACCTTATGGGGTGAATTATGTTCAGATAGTTTCTCAAAGGATTCCTTGAAACCTGTCATGTGTTTGGAAGCCCCACTCTCAATAAGCCAATATTTTCTTCCATGAGTGATAGTTCCCATGAGAGCGAAGATTAGAACATATTCATCTTCACTTGAAGAGTCTTCACTTTCTTGTTTTACTCTCTTCCTGGGAGGATCATCATCCTTAGCAGTGTGAGCATGATGTCTTATTTTGTAGTTCTTCTTCTTCTTGTATCCATTCTTATTCATGGGACAATTTCTAGCAAAGTGTCCTGTTTCATCGCATGTATAACATATGAGTTTGGATGGATCCATTCTTACAGGATTAATTTTCTGATGAGAATGTTTACCTTGGTGATGATGATTTTCCCTTCTTCCTTTCCTGGAGTGTACTATGAGAGCTTGATCTTCACTTCCCATCTTTTCTTCTCGAGCTACTATTCGAGATTCTTCTTGTGAACATTCTTCCCACACTCTACTGAACTTGACTAACTTCTTCCTAGCATATATTCCTTAGATGAAAGAATCCCATGACCTAGGAAGACCATTCAAGGTTGTCATCACAATTTTTGCATTCTCCACTTATTCATCTACTGCTTCTAATTTTTCTTTGATCTAGGAGACCCTTGTGAAGTATGATTGGATGGTCTCCTCATTCTAGATCTTTACATTCTTCAACTGGTTCCTTAGAGTCATCTTCCGATTGATGTTCTTCCCTTCAAATAGTTTGGTTAGGGCATCAAACATGGATTTAGGTGTCTTGAGGGAGGACACTTGTGGTATGAGGTTATAGAATTAGCAATGATCCTCTTTTCCATAATCAACTTCTTCTTATGTAAGGCCTTGGCCTCATCTCCCTCTAGAACCGGAACCTCCTCACTGATATAGGAGTCCAACTCATTTTCTTCCAAGACCAGGGAGATCCTATACTGCCAGGCTCAAAAGTTATCATCTCTCTCAAGCTTGGTATGATGAGACATCTTAACTGAGAACCTCAAAGGGAAATACAAAAGATTTAGATCTTACCAGGTCAAGATGTCGGATCTAGATTTGGATCTTAAATCCTGTAGTGCTGGTTCAGGAGTAGATTAGGGTTTTGATTTTCCGTAGTTCTGTCCAACCAAATGATTTGAATTTGATCCCTAACTTCTATTTTGGGGAGGAGATCAATCCAGGCCTGAGCTCACTGAAAAATTCCACTTTTGTGAAAAGCCCTAATTTTTGGTAGTAGTGTTGGGTCCAAAATTGAAAAACCTCAGAGTTGGATTCTGCTTCGACAGAAAGATGCACCCTAGGGAGGAGAGTTATTCCACCCTTATTTTGCTTAAAATATGTGGAGAGAGATCCATAAAGTAGGAATCCCTATTTCCCGCAGTTGTACGGTGTCTTCTTCTCAGGTTAGCTCTGATACCATGTTATATTTTTAACATTAATCTAACATAACATTAGGATCTTTAACTGAGAGAACAACAAGCACAAAAATCAAACAAAAGAGACAATGGACACAATGTTTTTCCTCAGGGAAGCCATAAATGGAGAAAACTCCGCAACTTCCTCAGAGATACAATCAACACCAAAAGTGAAACCCAAAAACACTAAGATGATCTCCCGACAGTAGTAACCTCTTTCTTCCTTTCCCTAGTGTCTTCCTCTTCCTCAGCTATGCGCTACAACTGAGTGTGAGTGAGTGTGTGATAAATAGAGAGTATAGCTCTCTATTTATACTAATTCCTGACTTGACTAAACCCAACTAGGGCTGACTTCAATAGGTGAATCTAATAACCCTAGTGCCCCAGAACTACGGGGACTTTAACCCTTAGACAATAATAGGGTTACCCACCTTGACTTGACATGACTTTTTTACATTATAGAAACTCCCGATAGGAACCTCGGGGGATGACATGAATCAAGTACATTACAAATACATCCTGGAATAAACATCGGGTTACAATACATAAGAAATACAAGTGAATACATTCTGAAGTTACAATTACATCAACAAAAATGAGGTATAAAGGACCCAAAATGACCTACTTCAACCAATCAGGAAGAAGACTCGGAAAAAACCTGACTTGGAGAAACTATTGAACCCAAAGAGTCCACTAGATTCACAAAAGAACAAGTGACAAACTAACACCACAAAATTCAGTACAGAGTATAAAGCATCTAAAGCCCTGATCACTGACCTAGACACAAACACTGAACTTATAACCCAAGTAGGAGGACCACCTTCACTTCACAAAATGAAAGAAATTCAAACAAAAGGCTCAAAGGCTTAAAAAATAAGAAAATCATGTGACACACAAGACTTCAACCTCACAGAGTCATGCCAAAAATAGAATACTTCCAAAGAATTAAAAATCCAAAGAGACAGGGACAAGCAAACCCTACCCAAATTTTTGACTGCTATAGGAAACACGCGACTGTGTATGCAGGAAACCCACGTACAACACGTGACTGTCTTATAGAGAAACTTTCATGTACAAGGTCATACATGCGACTGTGTATAACAACAATATGCCTGTACTGCCAAAATGTTTTTTAAATAAAAAAGACTAGCAGATATTTTCGGGCACACTAGACTGTAAATCAAAGCAAGATAAAAAGGACCACACTCAGAATCAGAATTAGAGCAAATAATGGTAAACAAAACCTACAAGATGAACCCACATCAGGCTGGACTCCCGAGTGGAGTTGCCAGTTTTGTTGTATAGGACAATACACCCTTGTAACCTAGGGTATGGGGTTACCAAATTACTATTAGACTTGCAGACAACCATCTTTTACAGAAATTGAAATGAGAATAGGAAGATTGTTTGGCTTACCTAGTTTATGACAGTTGATCCAAGCTTGGTCTTCTCTCGCTTCAACCTTCTCCAAAGCTTCTAGGGATGCTTCTCTTCACCTGCAAAGAGCCAATTCTTCAAGCAATATCTCATACATATATATCAGAGGTTAGATGAAAAACATATTATTAATATAAATGGCATTATTCATTAACCAAGATACATAAGAAAAACAAAATACACAGATTGGAATAAGAATTCTCTTTATTAACAAACAATGAATAGGTGAGAGTACAACCCAACTTCTAACACAAGGACTCCTCTGCAATGGAGGACTCTGAGTTCTGCTGCTACAAGACTCTGAAGATATACCACCAGCATAACTTTTCTCTTAAAAAATTGATTTATTAGCCCCATCCCAAGGCCTCTATTTATACATTTAGAAATAGAGAGGTTTCGAAGGTTAGGATGGTTGAGACAGTTGGGATAGTTATGGATTAAGGCCCAAATAATCTCATCCAATCATGATTTATATTTTTTAATGTCAAATTAAGGTACATGGGAGTATTGATATAGGAAAGGCGTGTATGACAAACTTTTTCTCAAAGGAAACTCGCGTATGCAAGGTTCACATGGGTTGCAATCCACATAGTCACTTATGGCACGCGAGTTGCAATGCACATAGTCGCGTGTGCAACCCAAAACTCAGAATAAAAATATATCAGGCTGGTCTGGAGATCATGCACATCTGTAGTGTTTTGGCCACTTCAATCCTAATTTTCCTTTTATGTACCGACATAATGAATGTTAGCACTCGGACATAGAAGTTCCATTTTGGTTGATAACACATGGGAACCCCACCCATCATAAAAAAATGACTCTCGGATCCACCAAAAACTAAGGGAGTCCCACTCATCAACAAAATGGTCCCCCAACATGCCGGAAACCATGGGGGGGCCACCAATTATTCTTTATGTACAAACAGTTCCCAGTTACACTTGCACATGGGAATTAATCAATTCTTTTGGAAACATCCCCTTGGTTTCCTTTGATTGATGACATGGAGTCTCCCAGTACCTTGCAATCATGCCTTTGTTATTCACTACTCTCTCATAGTATTATGTCCCTAACAAATCTCTTCATCTGTAATTTTTCTCTCCCCTCTATATCCTCACTTGAAGTATGATCCCCTCAACTCTTCCCCCAGTTTATCATCAATCAGAGGAAGTATGATCTCCACGCTTATCAATCAGTCTTGTGACAGGTCAATAAATATCACTATTGGTTATATCATGATCTTGGTTCGTTAGACAAGACCCTCGTCTTATAGTGACTCTTCAGCTCTCATTGACTCCAACTCCTTATATTATGATAGTTGAAGAAGTAACAATGGTACGTTTGGATTCCTTTAAATCACTATAATGGATTACATCAGACTGAGTAAATAGATTAATTAGTGACCCTTAACTTAGTAGTCTCCCCTATTCTTGACATCAAAACATTTACTCACATTAAGGGTAGTTGTACATATTGAAGGTATCAATGTTCACATTTGAAAATGCCAGTATCCACATCTTTTTTAGAGGTGAAGTCTTCAATTACTCCACCACCATTTTGGACACCCACCCCTATGCGTGCCCCTATGGGATTATTCATATTTCTAACATATATGCTTTTGTAGCACCAACTACAAAAATCATAGGTTCATGAACTCTTGCATTGTTTGAGTCCACTCTCATCCATTCCCAAAACAGTGTATGAGAGATTCCCCCGTTCTCTCCATTTTGTAGCCAATCGATCCATTTTCATGAGCACAGGGATTCCCACCTCATTTGTATAAAAAAACACATCTGAACAAACTTTCCCCATCGGAAGGTCACTCTTGTCCACACAGTTTGACGAACCAAGCAAGAGCACATAAGAAACGATGATGCATTATCGGTTCTACAGTACCCTCTGAACCTCATACATCAGTGGGCGTTTGTTATCACGAAAAAAATTGCACACCTGGGACAATTTTGTGATTCACATGGTAAATCATCATCAACATACATCATGCATCTAGCTAAAGATATCTTCGCAAGGTCCAAGGAGTATATTGAGTCCAAAATGACCCCAAAAAACTCAAAATCCATAACAACATGAGTTAAACTCTGTTTATATGTGCTACAAGACACAATTCCAAAACAACACCCATGCTGTAGCACATAATTTCCTTTGACATCAACATGTTTAACACAAATGATGGGATGTCACCCACCAATGATGCATTGAAGGCTGATGAAAGCTCCACTTACTCAAATGAATTCAAATTTTTGTCTTCCACACACTTGGTTTCCTTAAATTGTCTCTTGGTGTACTTTGGAGCCAATTCATGGATTAATGCGTTCACACTATGATATTGTAATTTCATGGCCACCTCTTGGCCTATAAAATAAATCCATGGAAATGCTTATGGTAAAAAGAATTTTGAGAAAGGTTATGCTACTGGATTGTGATTGATATTTCTCTTAGCTCACCTCCTCCCTTTTCTCAAGCATTCCCAAATATCCCTTGCCTCCTTCCCTCAAGGGGCAAGTTCTCTTCTCATTTGGTTCCTTAACCATTTTGCAAACAAGTTTGGACTAAAAAGGCCTCGCTTAGGAATATTTTTTTCCTCGTTTTGGAGATCACATATGCAAGGTATTGTACTATCTTGACCACTGGGAAATAGAAAAGTGGTTTGTATCACATTGATTGTTGGAGTTTGCATCCTCTACTCCCCTTGTCACTTTATTTAGTTTTGTTATCATTTTCTTGATTTTATTTTGTTTTCCTCTAACAATCTATTGCAGGATCACTTGGGTCACAATCCACCACCTCTAAGGGGATCCAAATACTGAGTCCTTGTTGCATCCTACAAGGCCTATCCAAATCTAAAAGTAGGAAGGAACTCTTGTGCATTATTTCTCACAACACCCTCATATTCAATCTAGGTCATTTGTGGCATTACATGTCATGTATTCTAAATAATATTCCTCCCAAGAATCATAATATGAGTGTTTTCCGTATAACCTGCATTCGAGGAAGGGATATCACTCTCTTGAACCCACTAAAGGTGAAGGAGGATTGGGGATAGTCGTGGGTTAGGTAGGAGTAGGAAAGGGAAGGGGAAAAACATATTTCATTTCAAAATCACATGATCAATCCAAGAAATATGTGGTTGTGGTAAAGAAATCATCAATTGATAGGTTTATTAGAGAAATGTCAACCATAGGAAGGGTTTCTAAATGAGAACTATATCCTTCAATTCAGATGTTTCATGGAATCATCTAAAAAAAATATTTAAATAGGTTGGTAATGTCCTCAAAACCAACATTTATGTTACTTCAATAAATGATTTGGGAAGGGAAGGAAATCTCTTCTTAGTTAGAATCCCTCATCAAGGGATGGTATTTTAAGATAATTGATGTTCATGGAAAGTCGAGGAGGTTAGCAATAGGCTAGCACCCTAGACTAATCAAATTTCAAAATAGTTGGGGGGTAGATAACTAGATGGTTACAAAAGAGATGTCGGAGGATATTATATTCTCTCCGATGATCCTAAAAATTTATGGACCCTACTTATATAGGGTGGCATATTAGGACAAGATATAGAGGAAGTTGTTCATGAACAATGAGAATGTTATCATAACGGGGGAACTAAATATTTCTCTAAGTGCTGCTTAAATTGTGGATCCAAAGGAATCGATGGAATTATTGATGGATTTTTTTAATGCAAGATTCAAGGACCTACATCGGGTAGATCTAGAACCATTCAAGTTGAATCTGGCATGGAGAACCAAGAGAATGGGGGGAAATCGAATTGTGAAGTGGTTAGACTGTTTATTGTGGAAGAGGACTTTGCAGAAGGAACGTTGATGTTGAGGAAATGGGTTACCTCTAGAGGGTATTTCAATCACTTCCCTATTTTTCTATAGTTGTAGGTTCATGGAGGCAAGCTAGAGATCCCTTTAAAGTTCAACCCATCCTAGTTTTCAAATGAAGAATTTCTTTCTTTAGTTTGGGAGGCCTAGTTGTCGCTAAACCATGAAGTAGAGTTATCAGCTGTAGAGCAATTTGTAAGAAATCTAAAGGAAGTCAAATACAAAATATTAGGTGGGCACACTTAAAGAGGGATCAATAGGAAGGAGAGATAAATGAATTCGAGGAGGTGCTAAACTAGATCTATGAAATAGAGGGAGCGAGATTTTTATCTTAGGAAACAAAATATTACCTTCTCTAGTTGGAAGGAAGAAAGAAAAAAATGCTTGTTGAAAAGGAGGAAGCCTGGAAATTAAGAAGTTGGAAATATGGTTAGCAAGTGTGATGATAATACTAATTTCTTTAGGAATATTCCAAAGGAATACGCATATCCAACACTATATGGAGTCTAAAGGATAATGGGGGAAGAGAGGTTCACTCTTTTGATGACTTTCCAAGGATGGGTAAGAGATATTTCAGAATCATGTTCAAGAGTGATATTGGTGTTTATTTAGCATAAATTGTGTGTAATTCACAATTCTTCTCAAGTTTCATCTTTAGGAGTACAATCGATACTTTTTAGAAGAAGTCTCGGAGGATGTACTCAAGGAAGAAGTCTTAGAGGATGTATCCAGTTTTCAAAGAAATATGAGTACAATGTCGGATGGGATGTCAATAGAATTTTTCCTTCATTATTTTGAGATTATTGGAACTGATTTACTGATTGTGGTGGAGGAATATCGACATATTGAGAACATCTACACTCCTTTAAATTCCACTTTTTTGGCATTAATCCCAAAAATTAATAATCCCCAATCCTTTGATGAATTTCATCCTATCTCATTTTGTAATAGAATTTCTAAGGTGGTGGAAAGAGTTATTGCGCATGTGCTCTCAAAATACACTCAAGTGAACAATTTGTATTTCTTGAAGGACAACAAATTCATGAATCCATTAGTGTTCACAAGAAGGTCTCCATAGCTTGAAAATGAAAAATTTAAAAGGGGATGTCTTAAATATTTATCTGTCAAAATATTATGCTTGGGTACATTGGGTCTACATTTAGATGCTAGTGACTCAATTGGAATTTGAAGTTCCCTTTATAAAATAGGTTATGATATGTATAACGTCTATCTCCTTTGCATTACTAATAAACTAAGCTGCACCCCCTTTCTTTCATGGAGAGTAGGGTCTACAACAAGGGTTCCTGTTATCCCCCATCCTTTTCATGTTCATGGCAGAAGGTTTGAGTAGGGAGTTGGGGGAAAGAAAAAGGAATGTCTCTTTCAATGGTATTCAGATTTATCAAACATTGATCATCACCCATATTCTATCCATGGACAATGTCTTGATTTTTTGTGATGGAAGAAAAAAAAGTTTTGATAAAATAAAGAGTACTATGGACTTGTTCAACAAAGCATCTAGAATGAAATAGATTTTGGGAGATCTACAACCTGTTACTTCATTTTGGAGGAAGATTATCGAGGATATGGAGCTAACATTTTCCCTTTCAAAGTAAAGGAGATGGAAGAAGTTTTAAAATACTTGGGATTTATTCTTAAGCCAAATAAGTACTGCAAAGCAGATTGAAACTGGCTAGTGTCCAAGTTACAAAAGCATATTCAAGAATGGATCCGTAGATGGATCTCTCACGAGTAAAACTAGTCTTAGTAAAATATGTGCTAGAATAAATTTCAATAATTAGAGAAAATTTGGGGTCTCATATGGGCCTCCTAAGAAAAATAATAAAATAATAGTTAACATAGAAAAATAATATTTGTGAATTTTGGAAGAAGAGGAAAAAACTTCTTCTTTTTCTTTATATTTTCAACATATCTCCTTGTCATTTTACTCAAAATTCAAATGTGTCGATAAATTATTGGATGAAAAATTCAATTCCGCATCCAACTAGTACCTCACTATATACTTTTGATGGACCCCACCCCATGAAAAAGAAGAAATACATTATAAAAACGGGTTAATTTCAAAGTAACATGGTATTTAAATGTATTTATTTTTTTGTGGAGTGTTGTCCATGAAAAGTATGTAGTGTGGGTAGTTTTTGGATATAGAAATGAATTATGAATCCAACAAGTACTCCCGTTTGAAATTTGGGAAAACCACAAGGAGATATGTTGAAAATATGAAGAAGAAAAATAGCTTTTTATGAAAAATATGGCAAGTCAACAATTATGGTTGACTATTTTCTTGAAATTCTCTTGGTTGGATATTTTATTTTATGATGCCCATTTTGGTTGGCTCTTTTTCTTATGAGGCCCATTTTAAACCCCAAATTTCCTATAATACTACTATATGTCAATAACATGAATTTTGAGATGCATTCTTGAGAAAGTCAAGAAAACTCTTTCAATTTTCTTTGTAGGATAGTGGGTGAGTGGTTTGTGTTGCTCTAGGTAAGATAGGAATGAGTTTCTTGTCCAAAGCTCCTTGGTGGATGGGGCCTAAAAACATATTCATGTTTTCAAAATATTTAGTTGCAAAGATATAAAATTCACTGAAGCATAGGATCATCATCCTACAGGATTCAAAATGGATAATTGTAGAAGAGAGAGAAGCAAATGATAAAATTAGATCAATAATTCATGGAAGATAAAAAGACACTCATGAGACCAATGATTGGCATGATTAATCATAATCCAATTCAGTGTATAATTAAGTAATACAATGGTAATACACATAGGATAATTCAAATACCTAAGATATGATTTGAATCTACCAACTTGGACTGACTCCGGATCTAACTCGATGTGGGAAAATCACCACTAGATCTCACTAATGCAACTATGGATCACTAAAATAATTCACAACTAGTTAACAGATGAGGGTAGGTGAGAAAATGTGCCCTACTTCCCTGAATCATGGAAACTGGTGCTAGGATGACTGAGAGTGATCTAACTAATGGGAATTAGAGCATAACTAGAATTAATGGAATACCTACTAGAGTCAAATGCTAGAGACTGTTGGTGGCACTCAGAGTGGGTTCCTAAGTTATAGGGATTGGTCCTTGGGGAACCTAAGATCATGTAAACAGGTGTAGTAAGTGGAAAATGTCCCCTATGTGTATTACCCATGCATTAGTGGAGTGATGAAGACCTCCTCATAGAGGAAAAATGGACAAATAGACTATGCGGTTAAAGGGAGGATTAATAATAATCCCAACATCCCTCCTTAATCCCGACTTTGGACAACCTGATCCTTGGAAACTAACACCAAAAGTCACCCATACAATTTAAATGCAAAAAATAATAACTTCTTAAAATATCCGAGGAAAGGGAGAAAACCTCATGGGAAATCCTCATGGGGACCCCCCCCCCCCCCCAAATATGCAGGAAAATCAAGAACAAGATTTCATACTAAGAGAAAAAGTTTCTTATCCAGTAAAACTTGTGAAAATGTTTTTGCAATAAACACCTTTGTGGAGCAGTAATGCAAAGTGATGGTTATTGTGTGCACTAGTTTCTTGGGGTGGTGCATGTGAAATTTTCCATCTTATTCCAATATTGATGATAGATAGGAGAAGGAATGTTTTCTTTGTCTTTTCTTTCTAGAGGAAGAGTGACATGATCCAATTTTTTCTTTAGTGAGAAGAATTATTGATCTGACCTTACCATCATGTAGCATCTCTCTGGGAGCTTCTTGCACCTCTCTGAAAGAAGTAAATTTGCTTGATATAGTGCAAGGATTTATTTTGAAATTGGGATCTTGTTCTCCTCATGTCAGATGGCTCTCCATTCATGTTCCTAGCTGCCGCAATAACCTTTTGAGCCCACTTAGGCCTAGGATTGGGAGTAATGGTTGAATCTAGATCTGGATCACTGTGAAATTCATCTTCAATTTCATAAACTGATTCAACTTTGTCCTATGCTTCGTATTCTGAATCTAAAACATTAATGGAAGCATTATCATATGAATTTTTTTTAGGTGGAATGGTTTTTCCTTCCCTTTCAAATAGTATCTCAGATTGCACTGGATCTGAGTATGGAAAAAACTGTGAGAATTCATATGTCGTCGAGGCATGGTTTGCAACACCTTCCTCTGTAAGATTCCCAGCTGAGATATATGAGATATCCACAGAGTGAGGACCAAATACAGCTCCCTTTGATGGGCCAAGATGTGTCATCTCATATACATATATAAAATTTGCAGCTAAGGAGGGAACATAGAGTACAGTTTTGAACAATCCATGCTTTAACTTGTTTGAACCTTTTCCTTCAGCTCGAATTTGAGTGTCATCGCCCATGTAAATATTTAGACCAACCATAATTTGTAATGAAGATAATGATTATCTGGATGAAACCATATGATTCAAGGATCCTGAATCAATGAGGAAGGCATGCGATTTTGAACAACTATCCTTCATTGCATGGCATTTCTCATCATGATCTTTTGTCTTGTCTCTAGAGTCAGCCTTCCTTGCACCTTCACGGAGGGAAATATTGTATTGTTCAAGGATTTTTGTCATATGATCTATTTTCGTCTTCATACAATATTTCTCTATATGGTTTCCTTTCTTATAGTAGGAGCACTTGCCTTTGTCAGACCTATGATGTTTGTCCGTCCTAAATACCGAGGCTTCATTGGATGGATCAAACTCTTCCTTAGATTTGAATTCAATGTTCCTCTTCTTTTTTCCTTTCCGCTTCTTCATTTCTTGCACATTCCTTGTCTCACCAGCTAAGAGATCTTGATCTGGAGAGGATTTGAGATCTCCCATCTATATCAGCTTATCTTGTTCTTGGATTAGAGATTCTAAGAAGGCATAAGGGGATGGTATTCTCCAATTAGGAGTAGTCAGTATACCAGAGTGAAAGGTAGATACAAACACTGAGAATTATGGGCAAAGTTTGCTCATAATTGAGAGCACCAATTTATCTTCCTTCTTATCTATCCCGCACTGGTTGCATTCCATGACAAGTGATTTTAATCTTGAGAAAAAATGTTATATAGTTTCGAACTAGATGGGATGTAGTTCTATCATCTCATTATCCATGATATGTCCCCTAAGCTCATACTATTTTATAAACAAGGATTCAATCTTTTCCCATACTATTTTTGATGTTCTCAATACCTCAAGGTGAAAGAGTAATTCTCTGGAGATGCGGATGCACATGAAGTAAAAAGATTCATCAAGCTTATTCAGATACTTGGATTTTTCAATACATGGCTGGGGTTTGAATTCTATTCCCATGGTGACCCTATACATACCCTTGTTGCGAAATACCATCAGCATGTCATCCCTCCAATCAAGTTAATTGAAAGGTGTGAGGATTCTGGGAGTCGAAGTTGCTAAATTCTCCATTTCACAGCTTCAAGAACAACAAATTCTTCAAGAAGTATTCAAATAACCTACAAAAACACTATAGTTTGAATCAAATCAGTTCAAACACTCTCCATGTCGACATGTGCACTTTATCTGGGTGCATCACACCTTGATAGAATTCTTTGGAAATAATCTAGAGTGAGAAAGGCAATAATTCCATGATTTATGTGGAACCCAATTGCTTCTGGTGCATCAATGGAAGTTTTGAAGGCTCGAAGAAGGCATGGATGCCCACTTTGATACCATGTAAAATTAAATGAAAAATAATACCATCATCCTGTAGGATTCAAAATGGATAATTGTAGAAGAGAAAGCAATAATTAATAAACTCAGATCAATAATTCATGGAAGATATAAAAAAAACTCATGATACCAATAACTAGAATAATTAATCATAATCCATTAACCAGTGTATAATTAAGTAATACAATGGTAATACATATATGATAATTCAAATACCTAATATAATATTTGAATCTACCAACCTCGACTGACTCTGGAGCTAACTCAGTGTGGGAAAATCTCCACTACAACTCACTAATGCAACTTTAGACCACTACAACAGTTCAAAACCAGTTAACTAATGAGGGTAGGTGAACAAACACACCCTACTTTATATTAATCATGGAAACTAGCACTAGGATGAGTGAGAGTGTTCTAACTAATGGAAATCAGAGCATAATTGGCCTTAAATGAATACCTACTAGAGTCAATTGCTGGATATTGTTGGTAGCACTCAAAGTGGGTTCCTAAATTATAGGGATTGGTCCTTGGGGAACCTAAAATCATGCAAACAGGTGTAGTAAGTGGCATATTCCCCCTAGGTGTGTCCCTCGTGCAATAGTGGAGTGTGAAGACCTCCTAAGATTGGAAAAATGGACAAATAGACTATGTGGTTAAAGGGAGGATTAATAATAATCCCAAAAAAAGGCAGTCTAGAGATTGATATCAACACAAAATATCTAGACACAAGTTACCATTCGAAATTATAATGCTCTAGAATCTATGGAAGGATGGATTCGAAATTTTGTGAAGAAAAATAAGAACTTGTCAATTATTTGGAAAGTTATGGTTCACACATTCACATTATTTGGAAATAGCTTAACGTGGTGTATTGGAAATGCTCAGAAGTTCCTTATTTGTCTAGACCCTTGTCGTGGTAGTGGGAATAGACACCTACTATCATCTAGAATATTGAATTATATGAGAGCTAGAGACTGTACTACCCTTAGTAGGAGCTTTGATCCATTTTCAACCATTAGAGAAAATTTGAGGTCTAAAATGGGCCTCCTAGGAAAAATAATAAAGTAATAGTTATAATAATAACATAACATTTATGAATTTTGGAGGAAGAGAGGAAAAACTATTTTTTTATTCGTATTGTCAACATATCTCCCTGTCATTTTACTCAAAGTTTGAGTGGAAGCACTCCTTGGATTCGGAATTAAATTCCGCATCCAACAAGCATTCACACTACATACTTTTGATGGACCACACCCAACTAAAAGTGTGAAATACTTGAAAAATGTGTTTGAACATGTTTTTATTATATTTCATATTTTTAGTGGGGTGGGGTCCGTCAAAAGTATCTAGCATGAGTACTCTTTGGATGCGTAATTTAATTTCACATCCAACAAGTGCTCTCACTCAAAATTTGAGTAAAATGACAAGGAGACATGTTGAACATGTGAATGAAAAAAGTAGTTTTTCTCTCTTCCTCCAAAATTCATAAATATTATTTTATTATTATATGCCAAGTCAACCATTATGGTTGACTCTTTTCCTGAAATTTTATTGGTTCTTAAATTCAATGGCTCTTTCTTTTTATGAGGTGTTTTTTTTTCTTACAAGATGGCTTGTTTTCTTATAAGGGCCATTTTAGATCCCAAATTTGCTTTACTGCAACAATTGATCCCAGGGTTGGAGGAATGTGGTGGATTTGGAATTCACCAAATCATATGTGGAGACATGGAATGATTAAATCAAGGATTTAAAGGATTCACATATTAGATTGAGTGATTGAGAATATGAACTCATGTGGTTCTTAGGGACAACACGAAATTATACTAAAAAAAATTCTATAATCAACTAAAGTTGGAGATATTTCAAAGGGAGAAGAAATGGTGGTGGAAACCACTATGGAAGCTAAAATTCCCTAAAAAAACTTGTCTATTTCTATGGTGTGTCATGGAGAATAAAGTCCCAACTTGGTATAATATACATAAAAGATGAAAAGAGGGACCTAGATGGTATGTGTTGTGTAAAAATGATTCAGAACCATTTTTTCATCTCTTCATCTCTTGCCTCTTTATAAAACTCATATGGAGAGAAGTTTTGACCCTGCTTCAAGTGAACCTTAATTGGAATTCATTCATTGTAGTCATAGAGGCTTCACCTTGTTGAGCAATATCTTATCACGTTCCTTCATAAAGGGGGGTTTCTTAATTGTTAAAAATAAGGTCAATCTATTGTATTTATTGGGGGTTCGGAAGTAGGGTATAGGGGGTTTATAGCTATTGGGGTAGTATAAAAAGGGGTTTCTGGTAAAAATAAGGAATATATAGTAAAAATAAGGTTTTTAAAATTGGAAATATGTATTGGGAGGGGGTCTCAACAAAAGGATTTTTGTAGGTAATTATCAATATCCAATGAAATTAGGGGTATTCTTTAATATCCCATGAATGAAGATGCTATGACATGGTTTCAATGAGTGAACACCCCATGAATGTAGCAGATTATTTAAAAGAATGGATCCAAAACATTACATTTCATCACTATAAATCTCTTCCCTTAATATTAATGTGGGGATTTTGGCTTGCTTGAAACTTGGATATATTTCAAGAGAAGGTCTCTACTCCTGAGGTTGTAGCTAGCGTCGGAGAAAACATTCTGTCATACTTTTCATAAGAAAAGGGGGTTTCTCATTCCCACATTGTGAAACAAGAACAAATTGACAAATCATCCCCTTGATCATACTTTGATGGGGCCACACATGGAAGGTATCCACTCATAAGGTTGTGGCTAGTGTCAAAGCAAGCATTCTATCTTACGTTTTGTAAGAAAATAGGTTTTCTCATCCCCTCATTATGTAGGAAGAACAAATTAAAAAATCCTCCCCTTTGTCATACTTTGATGGGGACACAAAGGGAGATCCAATTATGTGTGGGGGAGGGGAAGTTTTATTTATGAATGATAACCATTTTTTTCACATAAAGATGGGCTTGGCCTTGGCACAAAACAAATTGTTGAGATTATGGCTTTAAATATCCTCATTTGTTTTGCATTAGAGAAGGAATTTGAAACATTAACTTTTTTGGTGATTCTATGTTGATTGTTACTTGGGTTCGTGAAACACATAGATGTCACAATTTACAGTTGTATCCTATTTTGGAAGAGGTACTTGGATTAAAACAATAGTTTGATAGTTTCTATGTTCGACATGTTTATAGGGAGCATAATACTATAGCAAATATCTTGTATAAATAAGGAATTCCTTTGGCTATCCGGAAATGGTGCTTCTCCAAACAAAAGGATGGGGTAGGATTCAAGTTTTATCACCATCCTTTCCTTGATTGATCTCCAACAATTTATTTCTTCAACAGTAGTAAAAAGTTTGTATTCCTTCCACATACAACTATAATTTAGCTGATTATGCAATATTAGCTTGATCTATTTCAAACTTTTTATATTTTTTAGGAATCCCTTTATAGTTTTCAATTCTTGTTGTACATATACATGAAACTTTGTCTTAGAGGTTTCTAGGTTGATAGATTCAAATCTCTATTTTTGGGGGACACTTTTGAGGAATGTTTTTTGTTGCTAAAAGAAGAAGGAATATTAATATGTGCTTGTTTTACAAGCGGGATTTCTAGTCCCTTGGAACAGAAAAATACATGCTACAAGCATGTTTATGCATAATGTAATTTTGTTTTCTTGTGATAATAAAATTACGCTTTTTTCCAAGGAAAACAATTGTATCACAATGCTATTTTTCTAAGGAGAAAATATTTTTTTTTATTCATGTTGAACAAAAATTAAAACCTTTGGGTTCCCTAATCACATAATAAAAAAAATGAATGTTTCCATTATTCTTTATTAAACTTCCTTCACCATTCACCAAAACACTAACTAGAATTGGGTACGAGGAACATTATACAAATCCCAACAAAAGATATTGACTCCAACCTTCAGAACTAGACTTTAGGAATATTCCAATTCTTTAAACAAGGAGAAACTTCTTAACAGCTAAATTCAAGACTTATAAACCAAAAACATAAAACATTTGGTGGTAGAAGACAATAGAAAAGTAAAATATTGTAGTAATAGATACCAATGTTCAAAAGAGAAGCATGTTCCATAATCCTCTTAAAATTCATTAACATCCCTCAACCTATAATTTATTAGAGAACCTTCCAAAAATATTCCTCCAAAATATGGTTTTCTTGTAAATGAAGCCTCTCCTTTGATAAGTTATCGACCTAAATGTTTAATTCTCTAAGAACATGAGTGAAACTAATAACTTGGAAAAACACATACCTGACCCTACCTTCACTATTTAGACATGAATAACACATACGCGACCCTTCCTTATACCTCCTTTGTATTAATTCATAGGTAAGGACCATGTTCATCAGAATAAGCTACATAAACAAAATAGATTTCAAAGGAGCCTCTACCTTCACATTTTCTTCCACCACTATTTCTCATTACCTATCACACGATGAAGTAAAAGAACATACCCCAACTTAAATGAAAAGTACTTCCTCGATGGTTCATTTCCCAAATCATCTCATCCTTCTTGTTTGAAAATTAGATGTGAGCCTTGTTAATCCCTATGAGAACTACAACAAATCCTTGCGATTAGCTTCCTTTTTAGCTCCCATTTTTTCTTCTACTCACTGTTTCAATGTATTTTCCTCCATTTTTTAAAAAAGTCAGCGTTATTTTTGTCATTCTTTGTTTAAACTAACCCAAATAGGTGATAAAGTTGGCCCTATTTATCACCGACTTTAGCATAATTTTTAGCTTCTAATTTATATTCTTTTTTGGACTCCTTTTTTTCTCTTGCTTTAGTGTCTATTTTAGTTCCCTATGTATATTCCTCTTTAGCTTCCTAGTTTTATCCCCTTTTTAGTTTCCTTTTTAGCTTTTGCTGTATGTTCCTTGTTAACTTCCTTATTTTCTCCTATTTTAGCTTCCTTTTTAACTTCTAATTTAGAACCCTTTTTAGCTTCTAGTTTGGCTTCTTATTTAGATTCCAATTTAGCGCATGTTGCACCTAAATAGTTAAGTTGTTGAGGTCTTGGGGGTTATGGGTATAGGGGATTTAGTGATTAAAGGATTTAGGGATTAGGATTTTGTGGTTTAAGGGTTAAGGGATTAAGGATTATGGTTTTATGGATTACGGGTCAAGGTATTAAGGGTTCAATAGTTTAATTGTTAATGGCTTAGGGATTATAGGTTAAGTGGTTAATGTTTAAGGGAGTAATGGTTAAGGGCTGAACATAAATTACAATAAAAATTTATTACTATATTCCCTACTTAGAAAAATAGATCTATCCATTATGTTCATATTGATACACTTTTATAACATTAAGTACACAAAGTTACATTGTCAAGCATTTATTTCTAACGCTCTTCATCTGTTTACGTTGAATATAAATAAATTACAAGGATGGATAAATGATTATCATTCACTATCTTTATGTATGAAACACACTCATGATCATGAAAACCCATAGTTTTGTGTCTTCAAAAACACGATGATACAAAATAAATGTCAGAAGCATATGAAATTGAAAATCATGGTTAGGTAGTTTAATTTTTAATATATTAGGGATTATGTTGGGTTAAGGGATTAATTCCATCCACCTACCCCACACAATGAGCAATGAATGGGGCTAACATTGATATTTATTCAAATTTTGATTGTATGCATTGAAATGTGACCATGGGTTAGAATTGACACATGCCTTCAAGATATGGGAGGGTTTCAAGACTCATGTATTACTAATGTCCCCACCTATTCTTTGACACCATCCATATTTCCATCAATGTTCATAATTCATGTCTCATTTTCGTCGTTCATCATTCCCATATATAGAAAATTTGTAGGAACACTCTTGAAATGTCATGGAACTTCCAACACACTGACCACAAATTTCATCCATTGACCCCACATAGTGAGCAATGAATGGGTCCAACATTGAAATTGATTCAAAATGTGCTTGTATGCATTGAAATTTAACATGGTTAGGCTAGGTGCATTCCTTGATGGTATGAGAGGGTTTTAACACAATGAAATCATTTTCATGATCGTTGATACCAACATGGTTTTCATTTCTATAGCCATCATCACCCAATTTTTCCATCCATTCCAACAAAGGTCAAACCTGACATACCGAAATTTGCAGCAAAAACTAATGAATATGTCAATTTCCATGTATTTTCCTTTTTCTTATTTCATTATTTGAGACGATTAAACCATGATTTTATTAAGTGAATGCATCCTCAAAGAATTTTATAGGGTCCAACATGCAAGTGGTTTAATGGTTAATTCCTTAGGGATTATATTGGTTTAAGGGATTATTGTCATCCATAGACCCTTCACAATGATCAATGAATGGGTCCAATGTTGATATTTATTAAAATTGTGACTATATGCATTGAAATCTCATCAGGTTAGAACATACACATGCCTTGATGGTATGGGATGGTTTTAAGACTCACAGATTTTCTATGTCCCCAAATAATATAAATTATCTTCCATGCTAATTCCATAAACATTTTGTCATGTCCCAAATTTTTCATTGGTTCACAAATGGCCTAATCACATTTTCCATATTCATGAGAGTTTGTCAAATTAATTCTAAGGGTTAAATAATTGCCAAGGAGGAAAATTACTAGTTTACTAGGTTGATGGTGGAAGATTAGGGATTTGGAATAATGGGGATGATAAATGATGTTTGAAAATTAGAATGGCATAAATATTTAATAAAGGATATAAATAAATAAATACAAGGTAAAATCAAAAGTGGCAATTTATCATGAAGACACATGGAGGATGTGGGACTCACACAAGCTAGATTTGTTATGCCACATGGAATCCTCCTCTTGAAATTTTGAATCCATGGGAAGCCTAAATGTTCTTAGATGATTTATAAGGCTAATAAACTTGTCCATATGCATCATAAGTCGAATTTGGAAGGAAATTTAACTTACATGGGAGAGGAAGAGTCATTTTCGAGCTAATGAGACACTTGGACTAGATTCCCTAGCTCTATGACAAAAATGATGATGATGCTATGACACCTATGAAACAAATAAGATATGAAGGATGAAATATGACATTTATGACATTTAATTTAGAAATATATCATCCAAGAGGGTGCTCATGTGAGTTGGGGAAGCTCAATGGGTTCCTACTCAAATTGGGGGAAGATGGAAGGCTAGGAAAGGGAGGACACATGGAAAATATTGAGCACACAGCCTAATTTGAATTGGATTGATTTTGTGGATGGATTGGTAACCTTATAAGGATAAGGATGTTTATAAAATATAGGTATCAAACAATAGAGGATATTTTTATCATCTGATAAATTTTCATTTGTGAATTGAGAGAGCTAGTAGATGACTAGTTTCTTGCCTTAGCCAATTTCGAGGGTGAAAGATTCCCATCCAAGTTGGTGTTTGGAGAGGCCACTCAGGTATTTCATGGATATTTAATGGATTTGTATTTGTAGGTGAAATTTAAAATTCATCTCTTGGTTCCTTCTAGTGTAGCACTTTGTCTCAAACATTTCCAATTTTTATTGCATATTCTTGCTCATGGAGGGATTGCGCTTTGGGTGAGGTGTTGATATATTTGGGGAAGCTTCCAATGACCCATTATTTTATGTTATGATGTAAATTATCTGTATTTAAATTTAATAATAGTATCAGTTCAAAATACCAAAATATTTCATCTAAAAATGTTAAACAATGAAGAAATAGTGCCATTTCCCCCCAATCTTGTTGTGAACCATTGTACTGCTGATGATTTAGAATTGGGAGATATTTTAATTGTCCATTTATAATTGTAATAAGCTAAATATTATAATTTATTCATTCTAAAAAATTATCGGGTCTAAATATCAAAGGGTTGTATGTAAAAGTGACTATTAATGAGCAAATAATGACCATTTCCCCACTATATTGATTCATGCCATGATAATGCTGATTATTTCGAATGGAAGAATGTATATATCATATATTTATGATGAATTTAATATCATGTATGATAATTACAGGTTTTATTTTCATAAATTAAGCATTTGAGGTCATTTTACTCACTTTAATTGCATTTTGAGAAGATTTGGTGCCATTTCCCCAAGGGTCGAATTAGTAATTTTGTAGATGTTTGGGAGAGGGTAATAATAGATTGTATAAAATGAATAATGATGCATATGAGACCTTAAAAATTTCACTTAAAAATCCTATGCATATTTTCATAAATTCAAGTGGTTTTGAGAGCATTTGAGAATCCATTTCCAGCATTTACCCAGGGGGAATTGGAGCCCCAATTTGCTAGTAAAAACTCCTACTTTGACCAGAATATTAAACAATTTTGAAGAAGTAATTGGAGGGTAATAAATAATCCATGGAAATAATATTCAAGTATTAATATCATTCATATACCTTTCCATAATATTTGGGAGCATTTGGGCCAATTTGGAGAACTACACATCAAAACTAGTCAAAGGCCGAAATTGGGAAAAAAGTGAAAATTTGGTCATTGTAATAAAATTTTGAAAAAGGGAAATTATAAGTGGTATAAGAGCATTATATTTTCACATTATGTGGTATGATATTTATTATGACAATAAGTCAANTGAAACCCAAAAGTGCTTTTGTTGAAGAGGAAACTATGACTAGGGATGAAAAGGGAACCTCATATGATGGTGAGGAGCATATAAAAATCATGGAACCTATTGTTGAAGAAATGGCCCAGAATATTATGAATCGATTCAAATTTTTGGATATCCAACTTTGGAGAAAATATATTGATCTTAGGAAAACCAAGGGGAAAATGCATCAACCTGCTTGAAGGAGCAAAAGGAGGAGACCCATGAACCACCTAGTTTTGAAATAGGTGAAGTAGAAGAAGTAGTACATGAAGAGGATATAAATTCACTCTCAAGTGACTCTAAAAAATATAAATAGACATAACATGTGTATGAATAAGTTTCTATTGAAAATAATGAAGATTGTTTCGAGACACATTCTACCTTGGAAATGAAGCAAAGAGCATCTACTGATGGATGCTTGAACTATGAAGGAGTACCTAGTGATGGGTGCTCACAACTCTATGTTGTTTACATAGAGATCATATTTCAAAATGTTTCTGCAATCCAAATTTCTAGTAAACATGAAAATGAAGACCTTGTAGCAGTTGAAGAAGAAACAAGATCAACTTCCCCATCACCACTTTAGCTTCATGAAGTTGGTCCAAGAAAGAAGGAAGAAGATGAGGAGGTTCATCTGCAAGAGCCAAATTTTCTTGAAGGTTCCGTAAATATTAATGAAAATAGGATCCATGAGGCCCTTAGAATAATCCATGGCACTCAAGCATTGGTATACAATTCTTGTTGGAAATTGTCTTCATTGTAGGAGCCATCCTTCCTTGAAGACATGGAGAAGATTCAAAGAGCAATGTGCAACATCAAAGGTAATTTCATTTCTTTTCTTTTTGAAATAAAAATGTCGTTGATCTTAGTGAATGGTTACATGAATCCTACTTGAAGAATAATGAATATATTCATAAGCTAAAAATTCAAAATGAGCAACTTCTTGAGAGGTTGCAAGATACTTGTCCTTCCTCCTATGTTTCAGATTTTCATATGGTAGATTGCTTGGAGGATTCTCATGAAATGATGGATCATGAGAAACATGAAAAATTACAGGTTCTTGATGTGTTTTAATATTATATTGATGAGATCCAATAACTTGTTGTGGTGGAAGAGGAACTTGATTTGCCTCTTGAAAATGGTTACACACTTTTTGAAGAAGTGCATGATTCCACCACCTTGGAACCAACCCGTGAGGAAAGTTTTGAATTTTTAAGGGACGTGCATATAATCCTACCTCTAAGGATCCTTCACATGATGAAATTTTTTCACTTTCTGATCATTTGGGTGAGTTGGTTCTTTATCCTACATCCTACACTTCCAAAATTTGCAGCATTCATCATAATGAAGTATGAGTGAAAGGTTTCTTTTTTATAGTGCCACATGAAGAGTATGCAATTTATATCTCTCCTTCTAATGATGACATGATTATAGAACCATATTATTTACATTTCCAGCAGCATCCTTTGTTACATTATGATTATATGGATCTACATGGGTGCACCTATGATGTTCGCTTGAGTCACTTGGAGACTCATGATTTTCCTTGCTCCTTTCCTAGTCTATTTGATGTTGGAGGAACTTCACCCCACACTTGGGTGAAGAGATATATGATTGAAGAAAATTATTATTTTCAGAAAAATACTCTATTATTTCATGATGATATACATATCCATGGGTTTATTGATGAGACTTCTTTGATCCACTTGAATTCTTCATGTTTTCTTTGCTCCTTATTTGGTTCAGATTTTGGTGGAGGTTCTTCATTCACTTCTTGGATGAAAGAACACATGGATGATTATATTGATGCACATTATATATTTTTGGATCAGAATTATGGGACATGGGATCCTCACCTATGTCATTGGATCATATTTGATTGGTCACTTGAAGCTTGTACGCACTTGGAAAATGGTGGTCTACTTACTTGGAGGTATAATAAATTTCATGATTTTTTGATGAGACACCTCCTTGATGTACATTTTTATTATGTTGTTATGTACTTTGATGATATATATTATTTACTCATGATGTTTGGAAGAATGCATACAATAAAATGGGATCCCATAACTCTCTTTCCTAATGGTATGGGTTGGAGAGCACTCTTCATTGTTGGAGTGCAATACAAGCAATGGGACCCTAGGATAGTTTTTAGTCACATTGATTTCAATTTTTTTGGGAAACAAGCAGTATGGGAGATAAATTGCCCACTTAATAAAGTGATTTTAATCAGATTAGTGCAGCACCATGCATGGTGGTTCCTCTCGAAAATATTCATGGAATCTAAAATAATCAAAGTTGGGCAACTCAGTGGCAACTTCAAAGAATCATACAGAAAGTAGGTTCTTTAACACCCATGTTTGAAATTGCTTGAGGACAAGCAATATTGGGAAGGGAGGATTTGTAATGTCCCAAATTTTGCATTGAGTCACAATGGCCTAATCACATTTTCCATATTCATGAGAGATTTTCAAATTGATGCTAAGGGTCAAATAATTTACAAGGAGGAAAATTACTAGTTTCCTAGGTTGGGGGTGGAAGCTTTGGGATTTGGAACAAGGGGGTCAATAAATGATGTTTGAACATTAGAATGGAATAAATATTTAATAAAGGATATAAATAAATAAATAAAAAGGAAAATAAAAGTGGCAATTGAACATGAAGAAACTTGGAGGATGTGGGACCCACACATGCTATATTTTCTATGCCACATGGCATCCTCCTCTTGCAATTTCGAATCCATGGGAGGCCTTGTTGTAATCTCACAGATCACATAAGGTTACCAATAATACATAAAATATACAGAAATATACACAGATACAAGAGATAAGAATAGATAAGATGAACAGATTATATTATTCTCAATAGATCATACAAAGCCAAGCACTGAACAACGTTCTTGAGTGGCTCAATAGCCTAATATACAGGTTACAAATAGTTAC
>LPNX010075233.1:220621-276485 GCA_001517045.1 Pseudotsuga menziesii | reverse complement strand
TGTGTTCTTCCGCAGTCTCAAGGAGTCTCTTCATCTGCGGACAGATGTTGTCGACTTTCTCCAAGTTGGGAAGGGCGTGCTGAACCCACTGGTGTGCCTCACGTTCGAACTGCTGCAGCTTAGTGTTTTCCATCACTATTTGATCCTCGATTGTCTGCCTCAGTTCTGTCTCAGTCGACTTCCTTCTTTCCAAGGCCTGAATGCCTTGTCTGTTCTGCCGCGTCTAACTATAGACCTGCCCATAATGAGTAGGCCAATCTCGGAGTACTTCCTCAGTTACAATGGATTCCTCCATGTGGTCTTGTAGAAGTTTGTGAGCCTCCGAGAATGCTGTGTGTTGAGTCAGGAGCAGTCGGACGGAACCAATGTTGTAATCTCACAGATCACATAAGGTTACCAATAATACATAAAATATACAGAAATATACACAGATACAAGAGATAAGAATAGATAAGATGAACAGATTATATTATTCTCAATAGATCATACAAAGCCAAGCACTGAACTACGTTCTTGAGTGGCTCAACAGCCTAATATACAGGTTACAAACAGTTACAATCATAACTACCTGTCGGTTCACCGAACCGACACGACTATTAGTTAACAGACTAACTACTGTGTTTACTCAGCCGACCGACGTAGTCGGTCTCTCGACTTAGTCGGCTGATCGACTAAGTCGGTCTTCGTTCAAGTCGACTTATGTCGACTTGCTCCTTCTACAGGCCTAAATGTTCTTGGATGAGTTATAAGGATAATAAACTTGGACATATGCATCATAGGTCGAATTTGGAAGGAAATTTAACTTACATGGAATAGGAAGACTCATTTTGGATCTAGTGAGACATTTGGACTAGATTCCCTAGCTCTATGACAATAATGATGAATATGCTATGACACCTATGACACAAATCAGATATGAAGGCTGACATCTGATATATATGACATGTGAGTTCAAAAAAATTCATCCAGGAGGGAGCTCATGTTATTTGGGGAAGCTCAATGGGTTCCTACTCAAATACCAAAATATTTCATGTAAAAATGTTAAACAATGAAGAAATTGTGCCATTTCCCCACTATCTTGTTGTGAACCATTGTAATGTTGATGATTTCCAATTGGGAGATATTTTCATTTTCCATTTCTGATTGTAATAATCTAAATATTCTCTATTATTCATTCTCATAAAGTATCAGGTCGAAATATCAAAGGGGTGTATGTAAAAGTGACTATTAATGAGCAAACAATGACCATTTCCCCACTATATTGATGTATGGCATGATAATGCTGATTATTTCAAATGGAAGAATGTATCTCTGATATATTTATGATGAATGGACTGTAATGTATGAGTATTACAAGTTTCATGTTCAGCACTTAAGTATTTTAGGTCATTTTACTCAGTTTAATTGCATTTGGAGAAGATTTGGTGCCATTTCCCTAAGGGTCGAATTAGTAATTTTGTAGCTGTTTGGGAGAGGCTCATAAAAACTTGTATAAACTGAATAATGATGCATATTATAAATTAAAAATTAAACTTAAATATCCTCTTCCTCTTTTCATAAATTCGAGTGGGCTTGGGAGCATTTGAGAAGCCATTTCCAGCATTTATCGAGGGGGAATTGGAGCCCCAATTTGCTAGTAAAGACTCCTGCTTTGACCAGAATATTAAACAAGTTTTCAGAAGTAATTTTAGGGTCATAAATAATCCCTGAACATAATATTCAAGTATTAATATCATTCATACACCTTTCCATAAAATTTGGGAGCGTTTGGGCCAATTTGGAGACCTAGACATCAAAACTAGTCAAAGGTCGAAATTGGGAAAAAAGTGAAAAATTGGCCGTTGTAATAAAATTTCAAAAAAGGGACATTAAAAATTAATAATGCACATCCAATTGTAATCATTAATTATTCCCACATATAGAATATTTTTCATAAATCTATTTTATTGTCATGGGACTTACAACACACCCACCACAAATGTCATCCATTCACCCTACACAGTGAGCAGTGAATGGGGCCAACATTGAATTTCTTCAAAATGTTCCTGTATGTCCTGTTAGACTATTCATATGACTTGTTGGTATGGAAGGGTTTTAAGACTAAAGTAAATCATCATAATCATCATCACCATCATCATTTTTATCATTTCCATCACCATGATCATCAGATTCATCATGAACCAATTTTTCCATACATGGAAACAAATATCAAACCCTACATACCCAAATTTTCACTGAAACCTAATGAAGATTCCAATTTCCATGTCTTTTCCCTTTTCATGTGGAATTATTTGAGATGATTAAACAATTATTCTATTAAGTTAATACATCCCAAAATAATTTTATAGGTTCCAACAAGAAAGTAATTTAATCATTAACTACATAGGGATTGTATTGGGTTAAGGGGTTAATATCATCCATCGACCCTACACAGTGATCAGTGAATGGGGCCAACATTGAATTTTTTTCAAATTGTTCCTACATGCATTGACATTTTACATGGTCAGACTAGACATTACCTTGATAACATAGGAAGGTTTCAAGACTCAAGGATGTTCGATGACATCCCCACATAATATGTGATATCATCCACTTTTTCATTAGTGTTCATCATGCATGTCTCATTATCATCGTTTATCATTCCCATATATATAATATTTGTTGAAAATCTCTTGAAAGGTCATGGGACTTACAACATCTCCATCACCAATATCATTCATCAACCCTGCATAGTGAGAAATGAATGGGGAAAAGGTTGAAATTTATTCAAATTGTGTCTGTATGCATTGAAATTTTACATGGTTATACTATACGCATACCTTGACAATGTGGGAGGGTTTCAAGACTCAAGGATTTTTTATTTCCACACATAATATTTGGCATTGTCCATGTTTCCATCATTCTCATAATCATGGCTATAATTTCAATTGCAAACATAATCATATTCAACATTACCCAATTTGTCTGTCCATGGAAACAAAGACCAACCTCCACATACCCATATCTATAGTGAAACTGCCAATGAAGATGCCAATGCTCATGTCTTTTCCTTTTTCTTGTGGCACTATTCAATACAATTAAATCATGATTCTATTAAGATAATACATCCCACAATAAGTTTCTAGGTTCCAACATGAAAGTGGGTTAATAGTTAATGGCTTAGGTATTATATTGGGTCAAGGGATAAATGACATCAACTGACCCTGCACAATGAGCAATGAATGGGGCCAACATTGAAATTTCTTTAAAAATGTACTTGTATGCATCAAATTTGACATGGTTAGACTTGAACATGAGGGGTTCGCTCAGTGAACTTGTTACATAGCACGATCATTCGTGGGATATTAAAGAATATCCCTAATTTCACTAAATATTGGAAAATTCCTCCTAAAATTGTACTGTTGAACCCCCCTCGCAATACACCTTTCCAATTAAGAAAACCCCTAGTTTCATCATATATTTTAGGTATCCAATTTTATCAACCCATTCTTAATAGCCCCTTTATATCATATTATCAATTTTTAACTAACATGAGACCTTACACATATTAGTATAAGAAAACAAGATGTTAAATAAAATGATAGTATCATGCACTATTGTACATTAACTCTAGGATGAAAAATTATTTTAGCAGTATTTGAGATACACCCCACCTTTTTCTTTCAAATGTTCCATATTGAATAAATTCTAGGCCTCCTATAGAAGAGATGGAAGATGTATTTTATAGAGGTTAAGTTTTATACTTAGTGTGCTATTTTATATTTCCACTAAAATATTTGCAACTAATAGGTTGTCCATATCCAAATTTTGGTCATTAATATTTATGTTCTTTCCAATTGTATCCCGAATTATCTTCAATATGCATGGAGTCTAGAGTTCTAGAAGGATATTTGGGAGCTTTGTCGAGATTTGGATTTCGATGATTCTTTCCTTAACTAGATCAAAACTTGGAACCTAGTCCCAAGTCATGCCACATTATAGAAGTGTGGTCTTGTATTCTTGATTTTGTCTTGGTCTCTTTGGTTCTTGAATATCACTTCCACCCATCCTTTGAGTGATTTTTTTTGTCATATCTACTAATCCACTGAATTTTTTTGATAAAAGCACACTTAGATTATTGTAGGATGATGTATTTTACCTCCAATTCTTGGACTTCCAAATGTATACTAATTGGGAATTGCTTGACACTCTTAGATTTCTTATAGTTAGAGTCAAAGAAAATTTGGTTATCACTATGGTTAGGGTGATTATATCGAACATGTACATAAGGTGAATCCCAAGCATAAAGAGATTTGATAATATCTATTCTTAAGAAGTCCAAAAAATATAGGAATTAATGATGTGTATACTTCAATGAATTTTCCAGATACAATAGAAATATAGGAAAAGTAATGCAATAGTCAATTAATGGTATCCCTTGATCTAGAAATCCAAAGTTGAAAGGGAGGTTTTCATTACGGTGTTGTTACCATTAATAATTTGTTAGTTTAAATTATATTCCAAGAGAAATACTGGACTTTTAATTATAGCCATGTATATAACTGTGAGAAACAATTAATTAACTATGAATAAGCAACAATTATTGCAGACATAAGACCCCATTCTCATTGTCTAGTTCAATGCCAATTCATTTCTGTGGAATATTTAGTTGTGACCAAAATGATATTGGTGTAGAAACTATATTCTTTAAAGTTTATGATCATATAATGCAGTTTTAATTAGTTTCCTATTGGCTCACTCTTTTCAATATTGAACCATAGCTTGAAGCACAATTTTTGGAACGTCAAAATCTACATTAATAAAAGAATTTTGGTGGCAGAAGTGTTAGAAATATTAATTACTCATTGATCCATAATCACATCATCCGACTCTATCAGAGTATGTAGCAGGTTAGAAACTGTAAGACAGTCTGACAGGATAAATAGTTCAAATCTCTCGTACATAAGACAATGGAATTTAGTTGTTGAAGCTAAGTTTATAGGCAGAGAGTAATTACAGTCTTTTAATGTTATGTTGGTTAGTCGGCAGAAATTTTCTATATGAAGAAGGAGATTGTAAATCTGAAATTAATAGACAAGAAGAATATAATAGAGAAGAGAAGTGCCGAGAAGAAGAAGAAATACTCTGTGAAGAGTTTGAAGCTCAAGCTTCTGTCTTTTGTAAGTGTTGAAAAGCCAATCTCTGTAACACGTGAAACATCCTGGTAAATTCCAAGTTTGTATTTACAGCTTTAAGTTTTTTTATGCCGTCACAATAAATATAAATCCAATAGTTTATGGTTTAATACAAGTTCTAGTTAGCTGCATATCTTCTCCATAGTTACCTGAGTGAATGTTCTTTACATTTACTGTGAGTGAAAGACACAAAGAATCCATAATTATTTCACTGTGTAAAATTTCTAGTTTTTACGTGCAAAGGTTCGACACAAATGTTGTTTATTATTTTCTTATATGATATTGTGAGTGAGTGGCAATATAGTTGTGTCGTAGTTAATCCTAGGTTACCGCAGTGAAAACTGTTTTTAGACTAGGAAATATAAAGTTGTGTCGAAGAAAAACTTGGTCGCACATGAGTTGGTCGCAACCTAATCCATGTCGCAGTAAAAGCTGGTCAAATCCAAAGTAAAAAAGTGTGTCGAGGTGAAAATTCCATGCACTTACTCTGTGTAGTAACTCTGTCGTAGCACAGTAACTCTGCGTAGTAATTCCATCGCGTAGTAATTTCGTCACAGGTAATTGAGTCACAAGATTTTGGAAAAAGTGAAAAGGGGAAAACAAAGGTTGTGCTGCGCACAGTAAATCAAGTTAATTTCTGTGGCCACCATTTTTCCTGAGATATAGTATCAGAGCTAGTTTAGGAAATAAATATTTTCCTAAAAGGGAAAAAGTAATTTTCTAAGGAAAGTTAAAAAATTAAAAATTAAAATGGCTTCTACTTCTAGTTCAAATATGTCAAGTTTACAAACTCCGATTTTTATAGGAAAGAATTATGAATATTGGTCTCTAGCAATGAAGGCTTTATTTAGAGGTCAAGATGTTTGGGATATTGTTTAGAATGGTTATGCAAAACCAACATATCAAGCAACATATAATAATCTCTCACAAGCTGAGAAAGATATACTAAGGGAACAGAGGAAGAAATATGGAAAAGCTTTGTTCTACATACATCAAGCCATGCATGAAAGCATACTCCCAAGATTCACAGTAGCAATTACTACAAAGGAGGCATGGGACACATTGGGGATAGTATATTAAGGTTTGGACAAGGTAAAGACTTCCAAGATGCAAATTATTAGAAGAGATTTTGAATCTCTGTCCATGAAAGATTCAGAGTTGGTAGAATCATTTTATACCAGAGTTGTTGGTTTGATAAATCAACTGAAATCTCATGGAGAAACCATAACAGACCAAAATATGGTTGAGAAAATTCTCAAAAGTCTTCCCCCAATATTTGAATCCTTGGTTGTAACCTTGGAAGAACACAAAGACATGACAGTGTTCACCATTGATGAGCTGCAATCTTCACTCATCAATCATGAAGATAGACTCATCAGAACAAACACATCATTATAAGGTGCATTTGCAACACAACTGTCTATAATCCATGGAAGAGGTAGGGGGAGAAATAATTATAGAGGTAGAGGAATAAAATTCTCAAGAGGAGGACGCAGCAGTAGTCCTGCAGATGTTGCTGGTAGAGGATAGAATCAAAACCCAAGTCAGCCAAGTGGTCACAGTTTTGATAAATCAAAGATTCAATGTCACTACTGTAAGAAATTTGGTCATTATGCATATGAATGCATGAAGAAGCAATATGACCAAGGAAAGCAAAGTTAGAATCAGTCGACAAACACTAGCATTTCGTCGAGCACAATGTTGATGGCATGCACATCCCCAATTGAATGCAATACCATCCAAGAAAGTCTGTCTGACATATGGTATTTAGATTCAGGCTACAACAATCATATGATTGGTAATTTAAATTTGTTTTCCAGACTAGATAATTCAGTTCAAACTGATGTTACACTTGGAAATCATTTTCAAGTCACTGTTTTGGGAAAAGGTACTGTTAGTATTCTAACCAAACAAGGGGAGAATAAGTATATGTCTGATGTTTATCATGTTGAAGGTCTGACACATAATTTGTTGAGTATTGGAAAACTAATACAGAAAGGTTACATAGTCTACATGGAAGACAATCATTGTGTGATTAAAGATATACGTCCAAGCAACCAGCTGATTGTAAGAGTTCCAATGACAAGAAACTGCTTGTTTCCATTGAGGATAGTTCCAGACAATATAGAAGCTGCATTCAAGGAAGAAAGCAAAGAAGAAGTCATTCACTATGACAAGAAAGAAAATTTTAGTGCTGAAATTCAAGCTGCATTTTAGACAGAAGTTCAGGATGATTCCTAGCTATGGCATTTTAGATTTGGACATTTGAAGTTTGGTGGGATGAAGCTACATCACACAAAGAATATGGTAAAATGATTTCCATTGATTGATGAACCAGACAGAGTTTGTGAAGGCTACATTTTTGGCAAGCAACATAGAGAAAATTTTCCAGTTGGAAAGTCATACAGCGCGCGCACACCACTTGAGATTGTGCACTCTAATATTTGTGGTCCAATGTAGACAACACCCTTTGGTGGATGTAATTACTTTCTTAATTTTATTGATGACTACTCAAGAAAAACATGGGTATATTTTATAAAACATAAATCTGATGCATTTAGTTGTTTTCAGTAGTTCAAAGCACTCATGGAGAACCAGAGTGGACACCGCATAAAAATCCCAAGGAAGGACATAGGCAGTGAATATGTTTCAAATGAATTTCTAAATTTCTGCAAAACTCATGGCATACAAAAGCAATTCACTATGCGGTATACACCTCAGCAAAACAATGTCACAGAGAGAAAGAACATAACCATTATGGAAATGGCATGTAGCATAATGGCACCCAAGCATTTTCCAAATGAATATTGTGCTAAAGCAGTCGCAACTACTGTATACATTATGAATCGATGTCCAACAAAGAGTGTGAAGAAAAACGTTCCTCAAGAAGCATGGACAGGTATGAATCATAGTGTTTCTCATTCAAAAAATTTTGGGTGTGTCACATATGCTCATGTGCCAGATGAACTGAGAAATAAGTTAGATAAGAAGGGACAAAAATGTATTTTTGTTGGAAAATATGAAGACACAAAAGCATACAAGTTGTATGACCCTGTCGCAAGGAAATTAATCATTAGTCATGATGTTCAATTCGTTGAGAATGAATCATGGGATGGAACCGTTGAGAAGAATGTCAAGATTGTGTTGAATGTCAAGCATGAAGACACAACAGAAGAAGTGGTTCAAACACCATAAGTAAATGAACCGGTCACAGCACCATCGACTCCCATGACACCGAACCATGGTTTAGCACAAGGAACATCAATACAAGTCACAGCTGAAGCTACACTGACAAGCACACCAAGAGGACATCAATCTCCATCAAGTAGTTCGAAATCAACATATATAGTGAAGACAAGAAGTTTGTGTGAGATATATGAAGCCGGTACACCAAATTCATTCATTCTTTCTCTTTGCATTGTTTTCTCAAATAGATGATCCACTGACATTTGAGGAAGATGTTGACGAATAAGAATGGGCACAAGCCATGGATGAAGAAATAGAATGCATTGAGAAAAACTATACATGGGAACTGGTTGATGTACCAAAAGATAAATATGTAGTTAGCATCAAATGGATTTATAAGACCAAGCAAGATGCTGATAGGAATGTGCAGAAGAAAAAGGAAAGAATGGTAGCAATAGGGTTCACACAACAGCCTGGCATAGATTTCAATGAAATGTTTGCACCAGTTGCATGCATGGATACAATCAGAACTGTTTTGGCCATCGCCGCACAAAACAAATGGCCTGTTTATCAAATGGATGTTAAGGCAACATTTCTAAATGGATATATAGATGAAGAAGTATATATGGAACAACCACAAGGCTATGAATTTCCAGGACAAGAACACAAAGTGTACAGACTGAAGAAGGTGATCTATGGTATGAATCAAGCTTCAATAGCTTGGTATAGTCACATTGATTCCTATCTCATTGAGAATGGATTTCATAGAAGTGAAAGTAAAACAAGGTTGTACACCAAAGTGAATGAGAAAGGTAACATGTTAATTTTTTTCCTGTATGTGGATGATTTAATATTTACTGGTGATTTTGGCATAAAAGAATTTAGAACAGTCATGGAAAGTGAATTTGAAATGACTGATTTGGGGCTCATGAAGTTTTTTTTGGGCATGGAAGTCCAGGAAGATGTAAGTGGTATTTTCATATCATAGCCCAAGTATGCAAGCACAATTTTAAAAATATTTAATATATCAAATTGCAAGGCGTCCCCGACACCACTATTAACGGGTTTAAAATTGAGAAAAGATGATGATGGATCAACTGTAGATCCTACACTGTTTAAAAGGATGTTTGGCAGCCTTATGTATTTAATAGCGACAAGACCAAACATCATGTATGGAGTAAGTATGATCTCAAGATTCATGGAGTCACCAAAAGACTCACATTGGCAAGCAGGTAAAATAATTCTGAGGTATGTAAGTGGTACAAAATATCTTGGCATAATGTCTTCAACTTTAGAAAATTTTAAACTCATTGGATATACTGACAGTGACAATGGAGGAAGCACAGATGATAGGAAAAGCACATCTGGGTACACATTTCATTTTGGTACAGGTGTTGTTTCATGGGCTTCGAAGAAACAACCCATAGTAACTCTCTCTTCAGCAAAAGTAGAGTATCTCACAGCTACAGGAACTACATGTAAAGCTATTTGGATAAGAAGAATATTAAAAGACCTGTCGCAGAACCATCAAGAACCAAAAACCATTTTTTGTGACAACAATTCAGCCATTTCCTTGTTAAAGAATCATGTGTTTCACAAGAAAACCAAACACAACGATACAAGGTATCATTTCATAAGAGAGTTGGTGAATAATAAAGAAATTTGTTTAGAATTTTGCAGGTATGAAGATCAACTTGCAGACATCTTCACAAAACTATTGGAAAGGGATACATTCCAGTATCTCCAAACTTATTTGGGAATGACAAGTTCTGTACAGTGAACTCTGTCATAAATAGAGCATGTTTTATTCTCTGAAACATTTTGTAATATTTTGTTTTGAATTTCGATCTGCTCATAATTAAGGGGGAGTGTTAGAAATATTAATTACTCGCTGATCCATAATCACATTAGCCAACTCTGTCAGAGTCTGTAGCAGGTCAGAAACTGTCAGACAGTCAGACAGGATAAAGATTTCATATCTCTCGTATATAAGACAATGGAATTTAGTTGTTGAAGCTAATCTTCAAGGTCGAGAGTAATTACAGTATTTTAATCTTAAGTCAGTTAGTCAACATAAATTTTCTATATGAATAAGGAGATTGTAAATATGAAATTAATAGACAAGAAGAATCGAATAGAGAAGAGAAGTGTCGAGAAGAAGAAGAAATACTCTGTGAATATTTTGAAGCTCAAGCTTTTGTGTTTTGTAAGTGTTGAAGAGCCAAGCTCTGTAACAGGTGAAACATCTTGGTAATTCCAAGTTTGTATTTACGACTTTAAGTTTTGTTATGTCATCACAAGAAATATAAATCCAATAGTTTATGTTTTAATACAAGTTCTAGTTAGCCGCATATCTTCTCCATAGTTACCTGAGTGAATGTTGTTTACATTTACTGTGAGTGAAAGACACAAAGAATCCATAATTATTTAACTATGTAAAATTTATACTTTTTACGTGCAGAGATTCGACACAAATCTTGTTTATTATTTTCTTATATGATATTGTGAGTGAGTGGAAATATAGTTGTGTCGCAGTTAATCCTAGGTTACCGCAATGAAAAGTGTTTTTTATATTTCTAAGTCTTTAGACTAGGAAATATAAAGTTGTGTCAAAGAAAAACTTGGTCACAACATAATTCATGTTGCAGTAAAATCCGGTTGAAGCCAAAGTAAAAGTCTGTCTATTTTGTAAAGTCCACGCACTTACTCCATCGCAGTAACTTTGCATAGTAATTCCATCGTGCATTAATTATGTCGAGAAGTAATTTCATCGTCGTTACAGGTAATTAAGTCGCAATATTTTGGAAAAAGTGAAAAGGGGAAAAAAGTTGTGCTGCACAAGGTGACTCAAGTTAATTTCCCCTGCCACCATTTTGATCGAGAAGAATGTATATGTCTATGATTATGGACTTTCCCGACTGATTGTTTGTTCTCATGATTCACAACAAACTTCTACTTTTGTTGTGAACATTCACGAAATGTTAAAGGGTGTGGTGAAAATCCAGAACAGTAATCATTTGTTAGATTTTTATCATTTAAGCTAGCATTATATTAGGATCTCTAACTGAGAGAATAACAAGCATAGTGATCAAACACAAGAGACAATGAACACAATGTTTTTCCTCGGGGAAACCATAAATGGAGAAAACCTCGCAACTTCCTCAGAGATAGAATCATCACCAAAAGTAAAACCCCAAAATAGTAAGATGATCTCCCGATAGTAGTAGCCTCTTTCTTTCTAGCCCTAGCAACTTCTTCTTCCTCAGCTATGCGCTACAACTCAGTGTGAGTGAGTGTGTGATAAATAGAGAGGCTCATTCTCTATTTATACTACTTCCTGACTTAACAATAACTCACTAGGTCCGAATTCTCTAGGAGATTCTAATAACCCTAGGGCTCTACAACTACGGGGACTTTAATCCTTGATCAATAGGAGGGTTACACATAATGACTTGACATGACTTGTTTACATTATTGAATCTCCCGATAGAAACATCGAGGCATGACATGACTCAAATACATTACAGACACATCCTAGAATAAAAATTGGGGTTACAATACATAAGATATATGAATGAATACATTCTGAAGTTACAAATACATCAACTTAACTAGGAAGGTATTCTCTCAACACAATTTATTAGCACAAGTCTTCTTCTCTGTATCATCTGGATCATCATCGATTTCTTGTCATATTCATCTTCAAGTCATCTTCATCTTCAAGTTATATTCATCTTCAAGTCATCTTCATCATCGGATCTGGATCATCACTGGAAAATCATCACTGGATCTGGATCATCACTGGAAAATCATCACTGGATCTGGATGATCACTCGATCTGGATCATTACTAAAACATCATCATTGGATCTAGAACATCACTTGATTTGTATCATCACTACTGGATCATCATCATGGGTGCTATCTCATGATTCTTCTCATCACTCGAAGTTGTACAGAGCCAGCCCTTTTTCATCCTAGTTATAGGCCTAGCCTCCATGTAGGTCTTCTTTAGCACTTACATCTGACCCTAAGTTAGAATGGCCCGCCCAACACTTACAACTGACCATGAGAGGAACACATCCAACACCATGTTAGAAAGGAACTCCCAGCACTCACATCTGACCATGCGGGAACACATACCACAACCCTATTAGAAAGGCTCAGTACTTACATTCACCGACATGATAGGACACACCTAATATCATCTGTGAAAAGGCACAACACTCACAACCACTAGCATGATAGGACACACCTACTATCATCTATGGAAAGGCTCAGCACATACATCCACCAGCATGGTAGGACACACCTACTACCATCTGTGAAAAGGCATAGCACTTACATTCACCAGCATGATAGGACACACCTACTACCATATGTGGAAAGGAACAACACTTACAATCACCAGCATGGTAGGACACACCTACTACCATCTGTGAAAATGAATAGCACTCACATCCACCAGAATGATAGGACACACCTACTATCATCTATGGAAAGGCTCTGCACTTACATCTGATCATGTGGGAACCAATCCCACAGTCACATCAAAATGGCTCCCAGCACTAGGCTGAGGATTCCTAGTAACTGATCAGGTGCCTGCATTCTCCTAGAGAATGGCATCAAACCTTATATCTAAGCATGTGGGAACACATCCCTCAATCACATCAGAATGGCCCTACACTTATATTTGATCATGTGAGAACACATCCCACAGTCATACTAGAATGGCCCTCAGCCCAAGACTAAGTATTCCTGGTAACTGACCAGGTGCCTCCGTTCATAGAATGGAATTTAGCACTTATATCTAATCATGTAGGAACCAATCCTACAGTCACATCAGAATGGCTCAACACTCATATCTGACATGGAAGGAACCAATCCTCTCACCATGACAGAATGGCTCAGCCCTTACATCTGACCATGGAAGGAACCAATCCTCTCACCATGCCAGAATGGCTCACGAACTCATCACTTCCCTTTGGAGGGAACCTCGATCTGGAGAACACCAAGATTCTCCCTGAAGTATTCAAACTTCACTTTGTCCAATGGCTTTGTTAACACATCAGCTATATGTTCGTTCGTCGCAACATATTGGAGCTTCACTTCTCCTCTCTGCACCATATCCTTGATATAGTGATATTTGATCTTGATATGCTTCGACTTGTCATGGAACACGGAGTTCTCCAACAACTTCACACAAATCTGGTTGTCACAATATATACAAGTAGCATCCAACTAGAGATCAAATAAATCAGACAGTAGCTTTCTTATCCATACTACCTCACAACTAGCTAAACAAGTTTCAACATACTCTGCTTCAGCTATACTTAGTGTCACACAGGATTGCTTCCTGCTAAACCAAGAGATCACACCTGATCCCATATTGAAGAAACACCCTGAAGTGCTCTTCCTATCGATGGCACTGTCTTCCCAATCTGAATCAACATAACCTTCCAGGTTAATATTTTGATTCGCCTCATACTTGAGCCCATAATCAACTGTACCCCTCAGGTACCTCAGAATATGCTTTACAGCAATTAAGTGAACATGTCTCGGATCTATCAGGAATTGGCTCAAGGTGTTCACAGAAAAGAAAATATCTGGTATCGTGTTCATCAGGTACATCAGGGACCCAATCATTTGACGATACATCATAGCATCAATCGACTTTGATGAAGCATCACTCAATAGCTTCAGGTTCGATTCCATAGGTGTGGTCATGGATTTGCAATACATCATCCCAAACCTCTTTAGGATCTCAATTATATACTTCCCTTGTCCCAGGGAAATTCCATCTACATTCTGCCACACCTCCATGCCTAGAAAATAGTGCATCATACCCAAGTCCTTCATTTCAAACTTGGTAGCAAGCTTCCTCTTCATATCAAAAATTAACCCATCCATACCTGTTACAAACAGATCATCTACATATAGTAGGAGTATCACTGGGTTACCATCTTCAACCTTTTAGTAAAGGTTGGAATCTGCTTTACTCGTGGTAAATCCCAAAATGGATAGAAAGCTATCAATTCTGCCGTACCATGTCCTAGGTGCCTGTTTCAAACTGTACAGGGATTTCTTCAATTTACATACATGAGTCTCCATGTCATGTGTCTCAAAACTGAGTGGTTTCCAACATACACTTCCTCTTCTATTACACCATTCAAGAAGGTAGTCTTGACATCCATCTGGTCTATCTTATATTTCATCACTGCAGCCAGAGCAAGTACTGATCTGATGGAAGTGTAGTTGGCTATAGGTGCAAAAGTTTCTTCATAATCTATTCCTTCTTTCTGGGAGAAGCCAAGAGCCACAAATCTTGCTTTATATTTCTCTATGCTACCATCTGTAGCATGCTTGATCTTGTAGATCCATTTGGAAGTTACAATAGACTTCCCTTTTTGTTTTGGGACAACATCCCAAATATCATTCTTCATGATCGATTAATACTTTGATCATAGCATTCTTCCATTCTTTCATTTTTGTCACTTCTTCATAGTTGGAAGGTTCTTTATCGATGAAGTCACATAATAAGGCTACATAACTAGAGCATGACCTGGTTCTTTTTCTTTCTCTATGATTTTCTTCTAGAGCCCCATATCTTTCTGCACCTTGGATAGCTTCTCATATCCAAGCAGGTTTCCTCTTGTGAGGATTCTTCTCCTAAGGTGGATCTACAGGTTCTTGAGGTTCTTCTAATTCTCAATATTCTTCTTGAATTTCTTCATTCATGGTTGTGTCATGAATTCTAGGAACTTCTGTTTCTTCAGGTTCTTTAGCAGGTCTCTTTCTAGATTTTTTGTAAGCTGAGTCTTCGTCAAATGTTACATCCCTGCTGATGTCGATCTTCTTGAATCTTGGGAAGTATATTCTGTAAGCCTTCGAGCTTTCAGAGTATCCCAAAAATATACCCTTATTTCCTGAAGGATCTAACTTTGTCCTCTTTTCTTTCGGAATGTGTATGTACATTGGACAACCAAATATTCTGAGATGGCTGACTTCTGGTTTCTTGCCGAAAAATACTTCTTCAGGTGTCTTGTTCTCAAGTACTCTGTGTGGAGTATGGTTCTGTACATACAACGTTGTTATGGTAACTTCTTCCCATTGATGCATGGGGAGATCTTGATCATGAAGCATAGCCCTTGCAGCTTCCATGATCGTTCTATTCTTCCTTTATACAACCCCATTCTGTTGTGGATTATATGGAGTAGTTAACTCCCTCTTAATCCCTGAATATTTGCATAATTCATTGAATTCATTTGATGTGAATTCTCCACCATTATCTAATTGAAAGGTTTTGATCTTGTTCTATTTGTGGTTATCGATCAAGGCTTTGAATTCCTTGAACTTGCTAAATACCTCATCTTTGTTCTTCATGAAGTATATCCATCTCTTCCTAGAAAAATCATCAATAAAAGAAACATAGTATACATACCCACTTAATGAACTTGATGACATTGGACCGCATACATCGGAGTGAATGATTTCCAAGATTCCTTTTGCCTTGCTCTCACTACTTGGAAATGTCTTCTTTGTGTTCTTTCCTTTCACACATCCTTTGTAGACTCCATTATGTTTCTCTTGAATTTCTGGAAGACCTTCAACAACTTTGCTTGCAAGTGGTAGTGCTCTGTAATGCACATGTGCAAGCCTTCTATGCCAAAGTTCATTTGGCTCTACTATGTCATGGACCAAGGCTTATTATCGATGGCCCTTCAATTTGTATAGACCTCTCTCTTGTTCCCCAATTACTACTGCATCATCAATAGTCTTTCCCTTTGGCCACATGAGAACTTGGCCATATACAAATGCAACCCTCATGCCTTTTGCATCTAATGCAGATATGGAGAGGAGATTCTTCTTTAGTCCTGGTACAAACAATACATCCTTAATTGTCATAGAATTTCCAATGTGTAGTTTGTAGGAGGATTCCCCACTACCTTTTATTGTATATTGGTAGTCATCTCCAAGTTTCACCTTGTGTGGTGATTCATGTTCTGATAGTTTCACAAAGGATTCTTTGAATATTGTCATATGTTTGGAAGCCCCAATGTCTATAAGCCAATCAGTGCTTCCATGTGTAATGTTTCCCGTGAGAGCGGAAATCAAAACATATTATTCATCATTTGAGGAATCATCACTTTCTTGTCTGATTCTCTTTGTGGAAGGTTCATCATCCTCTGCAGCATGAGCATGATGTCTTCTCTTGTTTCCCTTCTTCTTGTGAGAGACATTTTTGTTTCTAGGACATTCTATAGCATAGTGTCCTTTCTCGTCACATGTATAACATCTGATTCTCGACAAATCTTTTCTAGTGTTATCTTTGTGAAAGTGCTTACCTTTGGGGTGATGAGAACTTCTTCTGGTTTTCTTAGAGTGTACTGTGAGAGCTTGATATTCACTTCCCATATTTTCTTATCGAGCTGCTATTCAAGCTTCTTCTTGAGAGCATTCTTCCCATAGTCTACTGAACTTGACTAGCTTCTTTCTGGCACAGATTCCTCGAATAAAGGAGTCCCATGATCTAGGGAGACCATTCAAGGTGGTCATTACATTCTCAGCATTCTCCACTTCTTCATTCACTACTTCAAGTTGTTCCTTGATCTGGGATACCCTTGTGAAGTATGACTGTATGGTCTCCGCATTCTGGATCTTCACATTCTTCAGCTCGTTCCTCAAGGTCATTTTCTGGTTTATGTTCTTTCCTTCAAACAATTTGGTTAGGGAATCAAACATGGCTTTAGGTGTCTTTAGGGAGGACACCTGTAGTATGAGGTGATCCTTGATTGAATCAGAAATAATTCTCTTAGCCATGACCAACTTCTTTTTGTGTAAGGCCTTAGCCTCATCTCCATCTAGAACTGGAACTTCCTCATTGATATAGGAGTCCAACTCATTTTCTTCCAGGACCAGGGAGATCCTATACTTCCCGGTTCGGAAGTTGTCAGCTCCCTCAAGATTTTCATCAAGCTTGGTATGATGAGACATATTAACTAAGAACCTTAAATGGAAATATAAAAGATTTTGATCTTACCAGGTTAAGATGTCGGATCTGGATCTGGAACTGAAATTCTGTAGAGCTGGTTCAAGAGAAGATTAGGGTTTGACTTTTCCGAAGTTTTGTCCAACCAAAAAAATTGATCTTGATCTCTAAACTTTTATTTTGAGGAGGATATCAATCTAGGCCTGGGCTCACTCAAAAATTCAACTTCTATGGAAATCCCTCATTTCCGAAAGCAGTGTCGGGTCAAAAACTGAAAATGCTCAGAATCAGATTTTGCTTCGACAGAAATATTTCCCTAGAGAGGAGTGTCAGTCCAACCTTCTTTTGCTGAAAATCTATGGAGAGAGATCCAAAAATTAGGAATCCCTAGTTTCTGCAGCGGCACAGTGTCTTCTTCTTAGGTTAGCTCTCATACCATGTTAGATTTTTATCATTTAAGCTAGCATTATATTAGGATATTTAACTAAGAGAATAACAAGCACATCAATCAAACACAAGAGACAATGAACACAATGTTTTTCCTTGGGGAAACCATAAATGGAGAAAACCCCACAACTTCCTTAGAGATAGAATCAACACCAAAAGTAAAACCCCAATATAGTAAGATGATCTCTCGACAATAGTAGCCTCTTTCTTTCTAGCCCCAACAACTTCTTCTTCCTCAGCTATGCGCTACAACTGAGTGTGAGTGAGTGTGTGATAAATAGAGAGGCTCACTCTCTATTTATACTAATTCTTAACTTGACAATAAATCACTAGGGCCAACTTCTCTAGGAGATTCTAATAACCCTAGGGCCTCACAACTGCGGGGACTTTAACCCTTGATCAATAGGAGGGTTACCCACAATGACTTGACATGACTTGTTTACATTATTGAATCTCCCGATACGAACATTGGGGCATGACATGACTCAAATACATTACAGACACATCCCAGAATAAACATCATGGTACAATACATAATATATACAAATGAATACATTCCAAAGTTACAAATACATCAACATAATCATCATATATGCAACAACACTAATGCAACGATTAATAAATCAACCATTCATTCATCATATGGATAACACAGCTACTCTAAGTTTAGTTATGTTTAAATTAGTGTTAATAATTTTATTTTATAGAGGGGCCATGTCCCATCAATGTTCCTCTTACCATTTTAGAGGGTCTCAACAACTTGTATTTATATTAGTTTGAATTATAGTATTGACAATCAAACACCATATGAAGTTTTACCATTTTAGAGGGTGTCAACAACTTGTATTTATATTCATTTTAATTATAGTATTGACAATGGAATTCCCTATGAAATTTTAAGGGGCATCAATGGGTCACATGCCACCAAGACAAATGAGTAATGAATGACTCCCACCCCTCTATTGTGGTTTGTCTCCACCCTTGGCATTATCCCCACCAAGTGAAAAAGACATTGAAAGAAATAAGGCATTGATAAAGGTTTCCTTTATCACCTTCTTCTTGCAGCATTTTCTTAATTTTCTTATAAGTTATTCATCTAATTTTTTTTTATTATGTGCCCTTCCGTGTCATAGTATATTGAGTCTCAAAGGGTGTTTGATACCAAAGCAGACACAAACAGGAAACAAAATGCCTTTCGAATTTTAAAAGAGGTTAGTTAAATAACATATATATATATATATATATTTAGCAATGTATGTTGAATCTGAATGTTGTTTAATGAAAATAATTAAAGCATATATGTTTGTTTGCAGATTGCTGAGCAATGGATAGCAGAAGTTGCAAGCAGGCGTTCTCTCAAAAGCGATATTATAGAAAAAGCTCACGTAAAAATATATACATATGGATCATATGCATTAAATGTAAGTATGTATCCTTTTAAACATAACTTTAATTAATGATAATGGTTTTTGTAAAGGTTTTTATCACTGGCAAAAGATCCTGATGCTCTTGCCGATATTGAAAGTCTGTTGCATCGACCAGCCATGGGATGGAAAGAGTCCACTATTAACTCTTTAGATAAAAAAATATAGGAAAAGAGATGCACATGAATATTCATATTGGAGACTACGAGGTAGATTTAGTCATCTTGGATATAGGATCAGATGTCAATATTCTAACAAGGAATACATGGAAAAAGATGGGGAGCCCATAGCTAGTTTGGTCCCTCGTACAGCTGCGACTAGTTAAGCAGCCCACAGTAACACTGATTAGGAAAGTCTCGCTCCTTGCGGCGAAAGTTGAAGGGATGAAGACTTATGTTGATTTTTATGTCATCAATGTTGGTGATGGAGGAGGCTCCTATCTTGTGTTGTTGGGGATTGGATGGGCCAATGAAAATTAAGAAGTGACCAATTTTAAGAAGCACGTGATGACCTTTGAAAATCAAGATGTCAGAGTCATCGCTCCGATGGATCTGACAGAAGGCCGCATGTATGTTGAACTGGTGAGGGACAAAGCTGTAAAGGGATGGGATCATGCATAAAACATTTCAAAAGATTACATCCATCTGACTGTTGATGGGGCACTCAGTTGGTGCAGCTCTATCTATGCATCTTCTAAATCTGACGATGCTTTAGAGAACTGGTAGAAATGCATGAGGTATCGCTTCGGAAGTGTGGCTTGATTATGCAGTCATTGTGTCGAGTCATGACTGAGACGGTTGAATTACTGGTATATGAAGGACTTCTTGAGTTGTATGAATTCCTATTGGAATTTGAAGATAAGGTGTCAGAACCATAGAGGTTGCTGGCATTGGATGAAGCACTAAAGGCTACTCCAGCACGTTGATGGGTGACCCATAATAATTCGATCACTGGATGGTCACAGTGTCGAAGATTAATGACATTTCACTTTGGTGATGTAGAAGTGTACCACGATGGAAGGTATGATGGGAGGAATAACCCTGGTGATCATCTAATTAAGTGTTAAACCTTGTGGGCATCACGACCAAAGAATGAGTGTGTCCATTCATTTTTCCACACGTTGGATGAGATGGTCTGATCATGGTATGTATCAGCCTAGTTGCATAGAGAAATTACTACTTGGGAAGAGTTGATGGTTCGCTTCACTCACACCTTCAGTTTCATAGATACCAATCCAAATATTCATAATGCGTTGTAGCTCATCTATGACATTGTCCTGAAGGTAGTACCAGTTGCATAACCCATGGATCCACATGCGCATTGTCAGATGTAGTCAATGATGGAATGCTATAATGTAACTGGAGGACCTAAGGATGGTGATGATTTGCGGAACATCAATATTCCAGAAACAAAAGGGAGTCATGATATCGCAACACCTGACATACCAATGGATCTAATTAATCATCCATTAAATATCAGGAAGGTTAACATTGGGATAGAGGAAAACCCAAAGTTTGCGAATTTTGGGGACAACTTGAACAAAGAGACCATGGAAAAGATCACAAATATGTTGCATGAATTTCAAGATTTGTTCCCTACTAAGTTTTATGAGATGAAGGGAATACTGGGATATTTAGGAGAGATGAATATTCCACTGAAGCCAGATGCGAAACCAGTAAGGCAGAGGCCGTATCGCCTAAATCCTCAATACAAGGGACAATACAAGGAAAGGGTCAAAGCTGAGCTCGAAAGAATGCTAGAGGCTGGAATAATTGAGCCATTTGAGGAATCAGAATGGATCAGTCCTATGGTGGTCCAAGATAAGAAGACGAGTGAAGTTTAGATTTGTGTTGACCTTATAAAATTGAATGATGCATGCGTGCATGATCCATTTCCGACACCATTCACTGATGAGGTTCTAAAAGTAGGCGATTAAGAAATGTATTCCTTCATGGATGGATTTTATGGCTATCACCAGATCAAGATTGCAAAAAAGGATCACCACAAGACAACATTTGTGACTGAATAGGGAGGTTTTCAGTACACTGTGATGTCGTTTGGGCTGAAGAATTCCCCTACGATATTTTCCTGGGTTGTTGTCACCGCATTCAAGGATTTTATTCAAACGTTTCTGCAAGTTTATATGGATGAATGGACAATCTACGAATTGATCAGGGACCATCAGGAAAACTTGCGATTAATGCTGGAGCGATGTTGACAGCATCAAATCGCGCTGAACTCAAAGAAGTGCATTTTCTGTGCACCTTTTGGGATGTTGTTGGGACACATTGTTTGGAAGCAAGGATTGTTAGTTGACCCAATAAAGATTGAATTGATTTTAAGTTTTCCACCACCTAGGAATTTGAAGCAACTGAGAGAGACACTGGGGCACACAGGATACTACCGCAAGTTCATCTATGGTTATGATGAGATCATAGCTCCTCTGGAGAGGTTGTTGAAGAAGGATGCAGTATTTGTATGGAGTCTGGAATTTCAGCACAATTTTGAGACGGCAAAGGCTAAAATGGATTCTGCACCAATACTATTTTTTCTTGATTGGAATAAGGAGTTCCATGTCCATGTGGATGCATCATCAGTTGCATTGGGTGTGGTGCTGGCATATCTAGGGGAAGGAGATCTTGATAACCCAATTTATTTCACTAGTAAGAATTTATCGTCTGCGGAGAAAAATTATACAACCACAAAGAGGGAAGGTCTAGTGATGGTATATGCACTATAGAAGTTTCTCCATTACCTATTGGGTGGTCATTTCAAAATGTTCATGGACCACTTTGCTTTGAAATACCTGGTCAATAAGCTTGTGTTGGGGGGAAGATATGTCACTGGCTATTTCTCTTTCATCAGTTTGATTTTGAGATAATTGTGAAGTTGGGTCGCTTGAATACTGACCCAGATTATTTATCCTAAATTAAGACAGGTGAGGAACCAACAAACATTGAATATGGGTTTCCAGATGCGCAACTATTCAGAGTTGACATGGTTGATGATTACTATGACCAAATAATTCAGTTTTTGGTGACAAGAACAACAATAGTGGATATTACTACAAGTCAGAAGAAGCAGTTGGTTCTCTAGGCCATGGATTTCTAGCTGATTGCTAGAAAAATCTATAAACTAGGACCGGATGAGATCTTACGGTGATGTTTCGTACCACATGAACAAGGGAAGATATTGGAAAAGGCACATGTGGTAGTTTCCAGTGGAAAATATGGAGGTCACGCTACTGCCAGGAAGGTGCTCTGTGCAGGGATTTGGAGGCCCACTATTCATAATGGTGCGATAGATCAAGCGCTGACTTGCGATGTCTATCAAAGAACTGGAAAAACCTCAAGGAGGGATGAGATTCCATTGGTACCTCAGGTGACGTTACAACCATTCGATAAATGGGTTGTGGATTTTATGGGACCAATCAACCCACTTGGAAAGAGAATCGGTGCACAATACATAATTACAATGATAGACTATTTAACAAGATGGGAAGAGGCCGCATCTATTGTAGATTGCACCGCTGCGACAGCATGGAGGTTCTTGTTTTGCAACATTGTTACTCAGTTAGGATTTCCAAGGATATTGATGAGTGACTAGGGGACTCACTTCATCAATCGCACAGTAAACACATTGACAAAGGAGCTCCAGATACATAATAAGAAGAGTATCCTGTATCATCCACAAGAAAATGGGACAGTGAAGGCATTCAACAAAGTGTTGGATAATGTGCTTACAAAAGTGTGTAACAAAAACCATGATGACTAGGATTTGAAGATTCCAACAGTCTTGTAGGCATATTGCACCACTTGCAAAATATTGACAGGACAGAGACCATTCAAATTGGTGTATGGGAAAGAGGCAATCATGCCTATGGAGTACATTGTTCCAAGTTTGCACATAGCTTCAACGACAGGAATAGATGATGAAGCAACATTAGAGGAATGATTGGTGAATTTCGTACAACTCGAGGAAGACCGCTTTGTCACAAGTTTTCACTAGCAAATTGAGAAGGACCGACAAAAATCTTGGCATGATCGACATATTAAGAACGAAAAGTTTCAACGAGGACACCTGTTCCTTATGTATGACAACCATTTCACTAAACATCTAGGTAAATTATAAATGCATTGGTTAGGTCCATATCTGATTAATTCCATTATCTCAGGAGGTGCAATACAACTGTAGCAGTTAGATGGAGTGATGCTACCAAAGTTAGTAAATGGTAGCAGGCTGAAGCCCTACAGGACGGGCCTGGAACTGCGTGATGCTTGAGGCACTGCACGATGAAAAAAAATTGTTCTGCATGATATATTAGGAGGATGGAGCACCAAGAGGAAGGGGATGCACAAGTAGCAGAGTTAGTATCATAGTTAGGAAGCCATGCTGCGATAGCCACAGGGCCACGACATAGTCAAATAATTAATAAATGAAGACAATTAAAATCGTTATCTGGTGGTGCTTGTTGAAGTGGTGCGTCTTAATGATAGATCCAACCGTTGGATAGACAGGATCATTGGTGGATTCAGGTGATTAATGCATGATTTGGTCGAAATGATTAAAGTTGATTTGGTCATGATGGAGGTGTGATTGGCTCGGTGCTATAAGAAGCGGTTGAATGTGGTCGACATTCACCATTGAGCAAGATTGAGTGTTGACAGAGTTGTATAATTTTCACCAAGAGTCGTGTTGAGTTTCATTGAGTTGAGTTGCGACGATTGGGTGCATAGTAAGGTTGAGTGCCCACTAAAAATTATGGGGCATGCTGCATGAGCAATTCATGATTGATATTTCTAGCGAGAGGGATTCACCAGTCATTGGGGTGACTATTCAGGAGGAAGTCACAAGAACGTCGGTGGGATATTCCTCTATTCCAAATAAAAAGAGATGGGCACAACGAACCATGTCCCCAGTTTAGAAGAAGCGACAGACTAGAACGTCTGCGAGGGAACAAGAGGAGGCATCTACGAATTAGGGTCCACCGACTTCATGGGTTCTGGAATCATTATCCTACATAGAGGTGTCCGCTATGGAAATCCCTGGGTATGTGCCTCCCACGTTACCCAATGCGAAGCCCAATAAAATGACAAAGAATTTGAAATACCTAGTGAAGATGCCGACGATTCCGCATGGTATGGAATGCACCACAGATATCATTCCTATGCTGATGAGAATGAAGTATGATGATGATGACATGCTTGCTTCGACGAAGATCATGAAGGGTCCCTATGTACCTATGGTAGCAGTAGGAGGCAGCCTGATATTATGCATTCCATAGGATAGGGTGTGCAGCTTGGACAGAGCAAAACTGTTGTGATTGATCAACATGTCGCACTTTGGGAAGTTGAACGAAAAAAATGAATGCATGAAGAAACCTTGGCTTGCTTCCATGGAGAGATTTTGTGGCTGGACCGACCATTTGTAGTTACAGTAGCACTTATTTTAGATATCATGTGGCTGCCTAAGGATGGGCCCGACCCCTTGCAATATTTTAGAGGAAGGGATAACAATGAGAGGCTCATGGAAAAGTTGAAGAAGAGGTATGGTTTTCATCGAGATGGACATGCATACCACGTCGAAAGCATCAATGATCTGGCTATCTGTATTAGTGCACAAATTTTGGCTAGTAAAGTAGTAAGGATGAACCAACCTAACTAGTGAAATTCAGAAGTTATTGCATGCGCGGAGTAGTGTGCGCAAGGAGTACAAATGAGCTAGTTTCTATTTTTAATGAACCCATTGATGGAGGATGCATTGGTAGTTTAGGCGGGGTAGAGACCGTTTGCATACAGTTGGATACAAATCTTAATTGCACTCATGGATTGGATGGAGCCAGACGATTACCAAGGGATGGATGTGGATTCAGTAAAGGTTTACAAGGGAGCACGCTACCAGAACCTTTGGTGGGTGAAGGAAGGTGAATGACTCAAGGATTGTGCTGTTCAATTTTGGATCTATTGGGAAGCATTGCAGGAGGCAGCTATGAAAGTTACACAATTATCTGAGGATGTTGTGATGAAGTTCCAAAGGGTTTCTCGGTTCGCGATTGGCCCACACGCCATTCATGTGAAGGCGCGACGTGACCTAGAGAAGCAATAGTTATCGACACAATACAAGTTGTGTGATGCATAACTGGAGACAATTGTCGATGATTGACCTGCAACATGGAGAGAACTGGTCAGCCTAGAACAAGTGTCGATAAGTCCACCAGCAGATGCACCAGTTGATCCGGTACCTGAGCCTGACCAGCATAGTCACCATGATTTCGATGAAGAGTCCTAGTGGACCCCCACTGACTTAGAAACAAAGTGAGCATTTGAAGAATCCAGAACAAAGAAGCGACAGGAGCAAGGTGCAACAAGTAGCGCAGTCCTAGGGATGGAGGCACAGTTGAACCAACTCATTGCATCCATCAGAACTGCAACAGATGCGGCAGCTGAAGAGATGAATAAATAAGAAACATAAGTCTTTAGCGAGGTAAAAAATCAAATTGCCTCTTTATTTGATGCAGTATTGAAGAAGGCACTAGAGGTAGCGACTGTGCAGGACCTTGGCTCGATCAGCACTAGGACGCAGATTCAAAATGTGCAAATTCCACCGCATGCAATTGAGACCAACAATGAGGATCTCAATGCCTCCCTACAGCAGTTACAATATTTTTCCATAGACATCAATGCACTTTCCACACAGAAATTGGTGCATATGCATAGGGTCACCAATCAGGAGTTGGAAGACATGGAACAAAGTTAGTAGTCAGTTCTTATGATTGCAGGATAAAGAGGTGAAAGCACGGAAAGAGGTTGAAGAATTGAAGAAGAAACAAGAGTGCATAATCACACATAATTCCAAGGATATTGAAGAGTTGAAGAAGGACTAGGGTTGACTGGTGTTCGAGAAAGCACATATCTGGGATAGCAGAGTGCGGTTGGAAGAGGCAGTTTCTGATGCATGTCAGCACATATTTGTGAGCACGGTGGAACTAGATGTGGTGGCAAAAGAAGAATGGCTTGGGACTATTATTGCACAGTTACAAAGTGACAATGCTGACTTAGAGGCACTAGTACATCCAGACACATCACTTAAGTATCAGATAGGAAAAGCACCATGGAGGATTTGGAAACACACCTAGAGGAGATGGAGCAAGAGGAGAAAAAAGCAACCAAGGAGACTACACAATTTTGGGGCAACAAGTACATGATGAGCAATTGGAACAACTGACAACATAGTTGCAGGAGGAATAAGGGCAGCTGGAAACATTGAATACATCATTGAGAGTGATACCACCAATTTTCAGATCACCAAGTCTGTTGAGCTGAAGGAGTTGTAGCATCGCATTGTAAATGATATGGAGCATCAGCAGAGGCATAGTACACAGTTAGATGAGTTCCAAGATATTGGAGCACAACTTATCGTTAAGGAATTTTCTGTGTTGTAGGTAGTTCACGAAGGAAAAAAGGAGTTTTTTGATAATATGGTTGAGCATCCATTAGTGCATGATTTGACAGGAATCCAGGAGATTGCTAAGAAGGTAAAACAATAGGTCAAGGATATCACTCAACAATATGAGGACTTCAAGAAGAAGATTAGTGAATACACCATGTCTAGCTGACGTGGATCGAGGGCGAGCCACAAGATTGTATTGGGGGCCTGTTGGCAGGAGGTTTTTGGGTAAGATAGTAGCGCAACATCAGGGATGATGTGCAAGGTCAAAGAATCCGTGCAAAGGTGGAAAATGATGCGCAACTCAGAATTATAATATTTTATGTATTTTGGTCATATTTTGTAGTTTTGGACCGCACTATGTGGATTGTGGTCATTATTTTGTAGATTTTGTTAAGAAGTAGTTAGGAAGTTGGTTAAGTGGAGCATCATTGTAAAGGTGCAAGCCTATAAGTAGATGTAGAATTGAAAGTGTTAAATCCTTCTTGGGCACTACTTGGGGACACTGCTTCAGTTGATTTCTTGCGCATTCTTCTAAGTTTGATCTGTGTATGTGAGTTGGAGAACTATTTTGGAGAATCTGTATTTTGTTATGAAGGCTAATATGACATGACAGAGGTTGAGCAAAATCATTTTTTCTTTTCCTCTTTTCTATGACCCAAATATGAATGCGATGTGTATCTGCGATATAGATATGTGAATAATGAGATGTTTCTTTGCTTTAAATGATGTTATACTGTTAGATCTATTTGCACATCGATGTTGTTGCAATTCAGTTATGTTAATGCGATTTGTTGAATGATGATATGATTCGGTTAATGCATAAATAGAATGGTTATATATTTTGAATAATGTTTCATTAATTTAATAAAGAGACACATGGTCCTCCTTCATACTTCGTAAACTTGGTTTTGTTATCTCTCCCTCAAACATCTCGAGTGAGACTTCATCTGATCTGCAGGTGTTTTTGGATGGGGTAAAACTTGTATGGATTGGTTTTCAAGGAGATTGCGATGGTTTGGGTGTTGATAGAGAGTGAACCCATGTGGAATGGTTATGTGTCAACACATACATTCAAATTCTATGCCCAAAATCCATAAAATAAGTTCCAACCAAAGAAGAAATAATCCAAGGTTAATTTTGTTGGAAAGAGGGATCAAGATAAACTATCTTACCTATCTATGCAAAACAATAATATATCAACAATAAGTACAAAAGAGAACAAATATACATGGTTCACCCAATTGGGCTACGTCCACGGGAATGTAGTCTTCTATTATCTCTAGAATATCTCCTCAAGCTTACAAGAGAGCAAATCCAAAAACCCCAATACAATACAGAAAGATCAAGTGTGTTGTATGTGATGTGACTCCCTTGACCCTATTATATACCAAGCGATGAGGAGGAATTACTCTCACATATTACATGTGGGATGATATAATTCTCCTAAATAACATCTCTTTATATAATGATGGATATCGAGAGTATACTTTACCAGAATGCATATGGGATATAATGTATTACTCTTTTACATAAGATTGTGGATATCTTCTGACATAATACAAAGACATTATTACCTTCCAAGGAATATAAAATATTCCAATACTCCCCCTTAATAATGGCTGGGATAAAATCCCAGTAACAAAGGAAGGAGTCATTACTGCTCCCCCTTGATGAAAACATCCCTCATCCCAAGTAAACAACAAATATGCATATACTTCGTTGTTGTTAAGGATTTAGTGAAGATATCAGCTTCCTGCTGCTCAATAGGAAAATACTCAAGAGAAATAATACCATCTGCGACGAGACCTCGAATGTAATGAGCGTCAAGATCAAGATGCTTTGTCTTGGAGTGATATAGCGGAATGTAATAAAGTTGAATTGCATCCTGATTGTCACGTTTCAACAAAGTGGATGATTTCAGAACCAGACCAAGCTTAGTGAGAACATGATGTAACCAAACTTCTTCTTTAGTTGCTTCTTTGGCTTCTCTATACTTTGCTTCACATGATAAAAAATAAAGAGTCTTCAAAACTGTCACCTCCCTAGTCAGAATCTATATAGTCAGAAAGTAAAACTGTAGCACTGCTTGAGTAAAAAACACCATAATACAATGTCCCCTATAAATACCTCATAATTATCTTGGTTGTCTGCCAATGAATTTCATGAGGTTGTTGCACTAACCATGAAACCATACTGATGGAAAAAGAGATATCTAGTCTAATGTGGGTTAAATATATCAAAATGCCAACAACCTGACGATAAAGAGTGGCATCAACAAGAGGAGTAGTACACTCAACAGTTAACATTACACTGGAATGAAAAGGCGTAGGAGCAGGTTTAGAATCACTCATGTGGAAGCGAGCCAATAAATATGTAGCATAATTCGGCTAAGAGAGAAGAATACCATCTTCCATATGCCAAATTTGAAGACCCAAGAAGTAGTGCAATATACCGAGATCAGTCATTTCAAGCTGCTTTTGAAGTTCACTTTTCATATTTTGAATTGGAATAAGTTGGCTGCCACTGATAATAAGAACATCCACATATAAAACAATAACAATGATATTATCATCGACATGGTTAACATACAATTTAGGATCATATATACAACACTTAAAACCATGATTCAAGAAATAAGTATCAATTTTATCATACCAAGCACTAGGTCTTGTTTGAGACCATATAAAGACTTGTGTAATTTACATAATAAATTTGATGATTCAACATTAATAAAACTAGGAGGTTCTTGCATATAAATGTCTTCATTAATATCACCATTTAAAAAATCACTTTTAACATCCATTTGGTGTATTTCCCATTATAATATGAAGCAATAGATAAAATGTTTCTTATTGTATTCATTTTAGCAAGAAGAGCAAAATTTTCATTATAATCAATACCTTCAAGTTGATTAAAACCTTTTGCAACTAATCTAGCTTTATATTTTTCAATCTATCCAGTTGTAGTAAATTTAGTTTTATAAACCCATTTACAACCAACTAATTTTATTCCTGAAGGAAGAGGAACAAGAGACCAAGTCTTGTTCTTCATAAGAGAATCATACTCAATAGTCATAGCTTGTTCCCAATGAGGTTTACCCTTAGCTTGAGCATAAGTAGAAGGATCATCTATGGCTAAAAATTTGGTCATGAGAGAAAATTTAGATCTAGTTCTATGAGTATTAGAAGGTATTATGATATCACTTCTTGCAGATTCAAGAGTTTTCCGAGCCCAAATAGGAAGGTTAGAAGTGACATAAGTCACTTCAGGATCTTCGAGACACTATGGTGGAATAATTGAAGAGGAGGAAGAAGGTGAACTAAGATTAGTCACAGAACTGGAAGGAGTAATCGATATAGGAGTAATAGGTGATAAGGGAATATTCAGAGTAACATGAGATTCTACAGACTAAGGTGGTGTAGATATTTCAATAACTTGAACATCTCTTTTAATTATGAAACTTTGTTTAGAAGGATCAAACAACCTATAAGCCTTAGAATCCTCAGAGTAACCAATGAATATACACTTGTGATATTTGGGTTCTAACTTTTTCTATTTTTCATCAGGAATATGAGCCCAACATTCACAAACAAACACTTTAAAGTTACTAATATAAGGTTTTCTACCATTCCATTTTTCCTCAGGGGTAAGATTTGTTGTTACACCAAAACCTGCAGATGTTAATGAACATTTGAAATTGAGCATAAGGTTCTATCATCATTAGTGGTGATTAGGCCACATTTTTATATTCTCAGAGGTGCGATAGTTATACCGTGCAATTATACATATACTCCAACACCTCCCCTCCGATTTAGCTTGTGGGAATTGAACCTGAGACCTCAACTTTGATACCATGTTGAAAAGAGGGATAAAGATAAACTAGCTTACCTATCTATGCAAAACAATAATATATCAACAATAAGTAGAAAAGAGAACAAGATAAAATATAACACCATATATACATGGTTCATCCAATTGGGATGAGTCCATGGGAAGGTAGTCTTCTATTATCTCCAGAATATCTCCTCAAGCTTACAAGAGAGCAATGCCAAAAACCCCAATACAATACAAAAAGATCAAGTTTGTTGTATGTGATGTGGCTCCCTTGACCCTATTATATACCAAGAGATGAGGATGATTTACTCTCACATATTACATGTGGGATAATGTTTGGCTATGGGCAGACCCAGGTTTTATACCTTTTATCTTCGCACCAACAAAAGACCCAAAATGTTGGCCCTTTCGGCAACAACCTGCGAACAGGTTGCAGTCTCACCCGAAACAGCTATGGGGTGCCGTAGAATCAGGTTTCTGCAAGCAGAAGAGGGATATTACTGTACCTTTATCCTTAACAACAAATATGTATACAAAATAGAGCTTAGGCATTCACTTAATTAGCTTTGCAGGTTAGATAAGAACGTTTCTTGCTTAACCCTTAACTGAGAATTCACAACGAAGTTAATATTTTAACAATTATCTTATTTTAGCATTCACCTACTTATCAAAAGCATAAAACATAATAGCACAAAACAACAGAACCACCACAACACACGATATACATGGTTCACCCCCAGTGTAGGGCTACATCCACAGAACTGTGTTTATATTCAACTCTTTACAAAAACCACAGTTTTGATCTTTGCACTCAGCTGCAGATCTTCTCAATCTTCCACAAGTTGCGCACTTAGCTGTAGATCTGCGCACTCAGTTGCAGAACCTATCTTACAAAAACCCTCTGCGCACACAGCTGCAGAGGTCGTCCATGCACACAGCTGGGACTTAACCTTAAACCCTTAAGAATAGCTCTTAGCTTCACATCACATTAGCATAAAAAGATAATCGTCAAAGGCCTAACCTCACTCCTTTACATAAGTGCCTATTTATACAAGTGCACTATTACAAAACCATGGACTTAAACCATGGGCACCCAAAAACCATAACCCTGGGTTTAAACCATGGGTCATTTACAAAAAGAGGGGCTTTGACCCAACCCCGACACCCCTAAGACTATTTTGTGTCGCAACTCCACTTACAAGCTTCCACAAAAACCGTGGAGTTACCAAAACTTAGGACCTTGAAGGTCAGAGCCCCAATAAGCCCCTAAGACTCACTAGTGGCCCGTCCCGGGACACTCTGCTGCTTTTTCGGTGGGAGAATCTTGTTTGTGAAGATAGTGAATTGCTTGTTGAGGCTTCGCAGGATGTTTTCAGCTGCTTGCTCCTTTTCCACTATCTCCTATACTTCTGCTGTAGATGCTTCACTGGCTCTTTCCTGTGCGAATGCATCATACTCCTTCAGGATCTTGAGCTGGTTGTTCGCAGCAGAGCTCAACTCCAAGGCCTCATTAATAAGAGGCTGCACAGAGTTCACCAACAATGTTTGTTTCCTCTTGCATGCCTCAATTTCTTGCTGGATCTCATTGCTCTGCTTCACCTTAAGCATCTTCTGCACAGAAGGCAATGTCTTGATTTCTGCTTTCACTGCATCTAGCTCTGTCTGTTGCTGCTTGATGGTTTCTTGTAGATTTTCTACCTCGAGGTTCTCCTGCAATTTTTCCCAGGCCTCTATGCTTTCATCTAGCAGCTTTGCTGCATTGCTCACAAGATCTTATATTTTTGTGGCCGAGGCCTGAATGTCTCTGCGACATTGCTCCTTGACTTCTGGTGGACTCTCAGGAGTGATGCGAAGTTGAAGCTCCGCAATCTGAGCCGCATGTTATGCTTCCATCTTTTCCATATGGCTGCGATACTGGTGCACACAGTCCTTCAGCTTGACTATTGTTTGCTCTGGTTCTTCTTCAGCCTGTATGTCGAAGTCAGGGAGACTTCGACACGCCTCATCCAATGCTTGTGCCAGTGCAGTCTGCTTGTTTTCTGCTTCCCTCTTTTTCTGCTCGGCTTCTTCCAGCCGCGGTGCGAGGCATTCACTTTGCTTTGTGGCATTTTCTAGCTACCTATGTGAGTAGCTGTCATGTGCTTGGATCTCCTTCATGATTGCTAATTGACACAGATGCAGCTCCATCATGGACAACTTGGTGTAATCTATACCAACTATCATGCTCATCTGCGAGCGAGATGCTGCGTCAGTTATGATGAGGGCTGCACTTGGTACTTTCCCTCTATTATCTCTCACTAGCCATTGCCTTGTGTCTTGCTGCGTGCTTACTGGGGTACTGCTTGTTGCAGCTCCAGTCGCTGATCGTTCTGCTAAGTCCTTTAATTCTGTAATTTTCTGCGCTATGCCAGTGAGCGCATCCAGGTGCGTTGCCGCGAACTCGGACCATTTTTTGGTTAGGAATTTTGTGGACTTCATCAAAGCCTAATCGAGCTCCTCACTTATCAAGGTGGGCTCTTCAACAATATTCTTCCCTTTTGACGCCTTCGTTTTCTTTTTGGACTGAGGTTTAGTCACTTCCTCTGCCTCTGGCGACTTGCGCTTATCTGGGTGATTGGGGTCAAATATTTTTTTGACCGACTCTTCTCCTTCTTCATCCATTTCATCCTTGCCACCCTGGTCTCCTTCGTTCTCCTGCCACTCACTTTGTTCTTCAATTTCTTCAAGTGGGTCATTCTGCTGCATCTGGCTAGGACCTGCACCCACATCTGTCACTGGAGGTATTGGTATACTGGGTTGTGTCCCTGCGTCTTTCATCATTCAGCCGGCCACTGTTTGACTATTGTGAGGATGTCTTCCTTATTCACCACATATGGCAACTTCGACCATTTGTGCTTGTTATCTGCGTGGGCCTGAATAAAGCCATGATGCATGTTAGCCCTGAAGTTGGCTATTCCTACATACTGAGAAAAGAGCTCATTACTGAGCCGCGGCATCTTCAGAATCTCATATGAGATACTCATCGAGTAAAAGGTCAACACGTAGTTCGTCATTTGCTGGAATCTTTTATCCTGCGACACCCACAAAGATGCGTACCTTGCTGCGCCAGGCATATGCGGAGGCACATCAACAAATTGTGCCTCAATAGGTTCTTTCCATCCTACCAGTGCAATAAGCACTAACAACCATGAATAGTGAAAGGGTCTACCTTTCTCCTACGCATCTCGGACATATTCAAGAAATTCCTTGGCAATGTACTCTGCCCATTTGTAACTGTAGCCTTCGGCACAGTTCGTAGCAATACTGACAATCGGTGCAGATACTTCATTTGGTCTACACTTCTGCATTAGCTTGCATGCTAGCAGTTCTTCGGTGAAGCGAATGTTTTGATGCTGAATGGTCGAGGTTTGATACCCTCGCTTCCCTTTTGTTAAACCGAAGCGTTCCTTCATATGTTGCGCCAGCTTCGTGTCTTTGTGCTTCCCAACGAATTCGATCCCAGGATCAGGCCCTTCCTTTGGCAAGCTTGTGATCCTATTAACTAGCTCTCCATTAATAGGGATTCTATCATTGCCAATCCATAGGTTCCCATCATGAACCAATGCCAATAATTTCTTGACCACCACGGTAACCGGCGTGCTGCGACCGAAGTGGGGGACATTAAGCATTTTCAGCAAGCCTTCCTTCGCTAAGCCAGTAGCCCACTATTTCACTTCTAGCAGTGTCGCTTCAGTCTCTGGGTAGTGAATAGAGTGCAAGTATGTTCCAGGTGTGAACTGTGGAAACTTCCCACGATCATTCGTATCGTGGTCTGCATACTTAAGTCGGTCTATTTTTCCCGTCATTGTCCCGACCAACTGCACACCCTGGGGCAGCGAAGGGGTGCAGAGTGTGAATTTGGTTGACCGTTGAGGTGGCTGAACTCCTGGTTGAACAGGCGGAATATATGGTGGATGCTACGATCCTTCAGGTGGGATCTCTGCTGAACCAGGAGGATTCATCTCAGGCTCCTCCGGTGTCTGTCCTGCTGGTTGGTGCCTGTCTTCGTTTTGCTTAGAGCGAAATTATGGATTAAACTTCTTCCTGGTTGATCGTGACTGCATTGGTTGGTTCGGCACTGGGGGAGTCTCTTGGTGGGGTGCAGAGGAAGGTGGGGTGCTCATAAGGTTCTGCAGACCCCTCTGTTCGAACTCTCTCAACAATTCCTGGATTTCGCGATCAACTGACATGGAATGAACTGTAAAGCTCAAGAAAATGCACAATGCGACATTCGCAGGTCTAAGTGACTTCTAATCAAATCCAACGACCATTCTTACCATAAATGTGCATTGAAGACACCAAATTTGACAGATATCTTATCTAAACAACGCTAGATTCCCCAAAATCTCATCATTACAAGTAGTTAATGCAGTTAACGTACCGGCGCCGCCAAATCTGATTTTTCCCAACGGTCGCATTTTAAGCTCTGACACACCTTTCCACTTCGATACAACCAGTAACTTTGGCTGTGCCACAATAAGGATCTTCGACACAATCCAGACCTTCGCCACATCCATTTCTTCGTCCCAATAGTCTTCAATGGTGGCATACTTAGGTATTTCTTCTGATCCAATGTTGACTTTTCTGGTATTCAAGGGCTGAGTTACTTCAGGAGCTTCAACTGCTGGGCCATGTACTTCGCAATATCCTTCTAACTCAGGAATATTGATTTTGCGCAGGTCATCAGCCTCGTCAATTGCGAGGTTATAGCATTCTACTGCATTGGCTTCTTATTCTTTCCAATCACGTTGGTACTCGACTGTTTATTTACTATCAAACACCTTAGTGTGGATCAGCCTAACAGCTGCGTCCAAAGCAGGGCAAACCTCATTAATAGAAAATGTAAGAACAAAACTATCAACAAGACTATCCCAACTTATAGTACCATGGCGAAGCTCCACCTCTGCATACCAATTCTTCGCGATAGGTTCCAGGGTGTGCACAAACCGATGTACCCATTCTTCATGAGGTACATGCTTCCATGCTTCATAACACTGCTCCAAATGTTCCTGAGGGATATTCTGACCATTAAACCTGCTTCGCACCTCTTGAGGTTGATCAATGAATATGAGGTGAAGAAGCTTTTGACAAGCTTCCCAACTCTGAATATACTTCTTATGACCATTCCACCATCTGGCAGCTGTGGCTCTGAATATTGAATCTAGAGTCTGCATTTTCTGTGAATCTAGTACCTGCTCTGTAAATTGCACATTAAAATCTGTTGGGTCTGTCAAGCCATCAAAAATAGGTAAGGCTCTTGTCTGTAAGCTAAGCCATCTAAGAGACTTGGTAATGCTTGCACATCGATGTCCATGTAGCTCATACAGTCTATTCTGCCAGTTCTCTAGGTCGTCATCTGAATCAGTCATGCAAGAACTGTCACACTACCAATCCATTATACCTTCAGTAGTGGGGTTAACATAGTATTCTTCTTTAGCTGTGATGTTATAAATATGATCTAAGACATCCTGATCTTCATCTTTGACTGGATCTATATACCTTTCTCCTTAAGAAGGGTCCAATGGTACTATGACTCTAAGGCCTTTTCCTTCGAAAGTCATCTGTCTCTTCTTAAGTTTGATTACTGCATCATTGTTTATTGCCCATTCAATTCCTAGCAAGGCTGGATAGGGGTTGCTATCATCGATTATTTCAATGACTTCAAAATTTGCTAGGATACTGACTCCATCAATATCTACTGGTACACTAGGGAGTCTTCCCAAGGGCACAATCCTCTACTGATTAGCTAATCTCAACTGTATAGGGGACCACTCAAGCTTAGGTTTTCTCATTTGTTCCCAGGTCTTCTTAGTTAGGACATTCACTTCTGATCCCAGGTCTAAAATGATATCAGTCATATCATACTCTCCTATCTGAGCATGCAACCTCATTTCTCTTCCAGTCCTTCTAACTCTATTAACATTTTTTCCTTTATCAAAGCTTCGCTGGGATTCACAAGACTGAAGAAATTTCTGTAACTCATTCAAGGCATTCTTGTTTCTTAACAGCTTCATACAACTTTGTAAGAATGATGTTAGTGTACTTACTTGATCTGGCGAAGCTTCTTGGGACTGCGACTGCTGCTGATGCTGGTGCGCAGTTGCGACTGAGGTTCGTGGATCAGCAAAGTCTCTTTTAGCTTCCATAAATGTTTCTTTTTCTCTGTCAACATCAAAGGCTGGAATCTTCTCTGGGGTCTTGCGGACCCAAGCCTCAATAGACTGTTTCTCCGTATTCTGCACTTGCGTTGTAGCTCCACTCCTTGTAACAACATTAATAGCTGGGACAGATCTTTGCTCTACAACAATCATCTGAATATTCTGAGTAGGAGCACTATTCCTCTCTTGTATCTTGGCTATCAACTGTGGGCACTGCTCAATCATATGATCGACTAATCTGTAATATCAACATGTCGTAGTTGGGTTCTGACAGTCTCTAGCTAGATGGCCTGCCTGATTACAGTTGTAGCAAATAACTTGGCCTCATCTAGGCATACCACCATGACCTCTGAAATTACCTCGACCTAGGTTACCACCACAGTAGCCATATCCATTATTTCCTTGTGCATCGTTTTGTACCCTGTAAGCATCATAGGTTCGCTCTCTCATGAGGTCAAAGCTGCGACACTCATTCTCATTGTGTCCCACTAACTTACAAAACTTACAATAGGGGTTCTTAGGTACTTGAACATATCTTTGTAGCATATAGCAATCTTCAAGTCGATGCTGGCCAGCTGTTCTACAGATCTCACAATATAGGACAGTCGGGTTAAATGGGTTTGGTGCACCAGTACTCAGGTAGTTTCTTAGTGCAGGGGACTATTCTTTATCATGACCTTCTGTCTTGCATCGGGTACACCAAACCTCCTCTCGAACATATTTTCCTTTCTTCATGTCGTGAAGCTCCAAAGCCATTTCTACCAACTGCGCCTGTATCTGGGCTATGCCAGAATTATCTCCGACAGGAGCTGTTTCAAGCTTCATGGGAATTTCCAATGCCTCTTGCTAATCGGCAACCTTCTATTGCACAAGTGGAGTCCTGATATGTGGCAATAATGCTGCAATGAACCACTCTTTATGTTGTTCTGGTCCAATAGTAAAACTGAATTGATCCAACAGGACCTTGAACCTCTTATTAAAGTCCCACACTGATTCACCTCTCTTTTGTTGAATTTCCTTTAGTTCAGTTATACACTGCGACTCTGATTTATTTTTCTTGAATTCCTTTATCATGGATTTTTTAATATCGGCCAAGATATAGTTCTGAGTACTAGAAAACTTCATAAACTAGGTCAAATACCGGTCTCTGAAAGAGGTGATTAGCTGCGCTCTTCTTGTATTTTCATCCATAATACTCTTAGCATTCCACACAGCTTCACATTAGAACCAAAACTGCTCTGGATCCTCTAATCCAGTTCCTTTAAATATTGGGAGTTTGATATCATCATTCACATGGGCCATATTGGATCGAGGGGGGGGAGGAGGGGGGCTAACAACAGGGAGAGGGGAACCTATTGAAGTAGACTGACCTGCGACAGGACTACTAGGGTTAGGGTTACTTTCAGACTGCTACTGGTTCTCAGGGGTAACAGGTCTTCTCTATAGAGTTACAGGAGGGTTTCTAATAGAAGGGGTTTCCTCAGAGTTAGAGTCATCTAGATTTGGCGGGGTATACTCGGTATTCTGGCCTAGGGTATAGGATCCAATATTTCTCTTGTATCTTTTGCCACTTCGAAGCAAACCACTTTGCTCGTCGAAGTCACTTTCACTTCCAAACATAGGTTAGTAACAACAATTCTAGCAATTTGATTCAATAAGCAATATGCCTTTTTCAGCCAAAAGTATTTTAATTCTCAAACTGAATGAATTCAAGTACTTACCCCTTGGTCCTTTGAAAAATTGTCGTTCAGCTTTGTTGAAGGAAGTACTCGTGTCGATGGCAAACTCCGTCACAAATTATTCAAGGGTTCATGTTGTCCAGAAATCAACAGCTCGCGATATCACGTTGTTCACCCTTTTCAATATATTAATTCTTGCTGGGGTCCAGTCAGCAAACTGATCTTCTTGGAAGTTCGTCCTTCTCTCTGTCAACCTGGATAACCACTGGTGCAATTCTATGTGGATACTACCAAAGAAAATTTTGTAAATATCAGCAAAAACGTACCTTTGCAAGAATTCATCTGAGCTATGATGTGGATCCTTATTTTCTTGTTCCACAAATTTCAGATAGGTCTCTTCGATCCAGTCGCCGATTTCTTTCACTGAGGGTCTCCAGAACATAACCCTCTAGGTACGACGTAAATCCCTCTTGAGCAGATACTGTTCAACCGGCAATGGAACCAATTTGTTGGGCTATGGGCAGACCCGGGTTTTATACCTTTTATCTTCGCACCAACAAAAGACCCACAATGTTGGCCCTTTCGGCAACAACCTGCGAACAGGTTGCAGTCTCACCCAAAATAGCTATGGGGTGCCGCAGAATTAGGTTTCTATAAGTAGAAGAGGGATATTACTGTACCTTTAGCCTTAACAACAAATATGTATACAAAATAGAGCTTAGGCATTCACTTAATTAGCTTCGCAGGTTAGATAAGAACGTTTCTTGATTAACCCTTAACTGGGAATTCACAGCCAAGTTAATATTTTAACAGTTATCTTATTTTAGCATTCACCTACTTATCAAAAGCATAAAACATAACAACACAAAACAATAGAACCACCACAACACATGATATATGTGGTTCACCCCCAGTGTAGGGGCTACGTCCACAGATCTGTGTTTATATTCAACTCTTTACAAAAACCACAGTTCTGATCTGCACACTCAGCTGCAGATGTTCTCAGTCTTCCACAAGCTGTGCACTTAGCTGCATATCTGCACACTCAGCTGCAGATCTGCGCACTCAGCTGCAGAGCCTATCTTACAAAAACCCTCTGCGCACACAACTGCAGAGGTCATCCACGCACACAGCTGGGACTTAACCTTAAACCCTTAAGAATAGCTCTTAGCTTCACATCACATTAGCATCATAATATAATCGTCAAAGGCCTAATCTCACTCCTTTACATAAGTGCCTATTTATACAAGTGCACTATTACAAAACCATGGACTTAAACCATGGGCACCCAAAAACCATAACCCTGGGTTTAAACCATGGGTCATTTACAAAAAGAGGGGCTTCGAACCAACCCCGACACCCCTAAGACTATTTTGCGTCGCAACTCCGCTTACAAGCTTCCACAAAAACCTTGGAGTTACCAAAACTTAGGACCTTGAAGGTCGGAGCCCCAACAGATAATATAATTTTCCTAAATAACATCTCTTTATATAATGATGGATATCAAGAGTATACTTTACCATAATGAATATGGGATATAATGTATTACTCTTATACATAATATTGTGGAAATATTCCGACATAATACAAAGCCATTATTACCTTCCAAGGAATATGAAATATTCCAATAAATTATACCATAATTGCAAGATATGAAGCTAGTTTTCCCAAAGCTCTTTGTTTAAATGCTACAATGCGATGTTAAGTGCTTTCTATCCATGTCTAATAAAGAAATGGGGTTAATAGTGAAAAAATGGATATGAAATAACCAGTATGCAGAGAGAAGAATGGTAAAGGCCAAAATGCAATGATATGATATTGTATTCTTATAGTCAATGGCAGAGTCTCTAATGGCATGCATGGAACCACTGCCTTGATTTCAGGCCTATTTCATTTTATTGCCTTGCTATGGAATGTTTTTTATTATGTGTGCACCATCTGTCATGTGGTGGGTTTGATCGTGAGACCTGATGGGGACCAAGCCCCAAGTGGAAAACTTCATCCATAGAAAACATTTTTAAGGGCCTTGTATCTATATCTAATAAGGAATTGGGGTTGATAATGAAAAAATGGATATGAAATAGTTTTCATAGAAAGAAAAGATTGGTGCTTTTATCTTTAGGAATCGAATAGAAACTCTAGGTTATAGTTATATGAACATAAATAAAGGATACGCCCATTGTCTTGGACCATCTAATCACAAGCTTTGTATAAAGCTGGTGTTATCTATTTAGCATAGTAATTTGACTTCCCTGAAACTTGGAAAATACATAGTTCGTGCTCTCTAATTAGCACAATAGTTTGACTTTCCTGAAACTTGGAAAATACATAGCTGGTGCTATCTAATTAGCAAAATAGTTTGAATTCTTGAAACTTGACTAAATTATGGAAGGCAACTATATTATATGTAACATATTCAAATTCTTTCAAAAGAGAAAGAGACTTTTGACAAGATTTTGGCCTTTTTTTACAAAATATCAGTGCACTTTTTGGAAAGATTTTAAAAGCAGGTTTTACTATTGAGTTTTTGAATTTGACCTTAGTCAAGGTAAATTTTTAATTAGTAAATTGTTGTGTGTTAAGAGGTTTTAGAAAACATAGGAATATTTATTTAGGAAAATTCGATTTGCACCTAATGTTTATTCAACCAACTTGAAACATTATAACTCAACACAAATCTTATTAGGGAATCTTGGTCAAGAACATAATGTCCAACTATGAGATAATATTCCAATAGTTCTGAAATCATAGAAGTAGTTATAGGAGCTGATAATAAATAAGCCACAGGCTTGAGGATTTTTTGATGGCTCAAGCCAGAATAATATTATTGCAGAGTGTGTTTTATATTTTGAATTTTATTTTATTAGAATGAAGGTAGCCCTAGGTAAGTGTTAAAACAATTTTGTTGAATTAATGGATCTCATGATTTTGATGGAAGTATCAATGGAAAAACTTGTAAAGAGCTTACATTTATATCAATATTCCATGCTAGTGATCAACTGGATGAAGAGGACCAACAAGCTACTTGATGTTCATCTAAAATTTCTTAGGGAGCAGAAAAAGGCTTCAATTTTCAACTTCATCTTAATTCCATTTGATCATGCCTATAGAGAATTGAATGCTAAGGAAGATAGACTTTCAAAAAGAAGGCACCAGGTTCCAGAAGGAAGGGTTTTTTTCGAAGAGGTCCGAGAAGGAGAGGACTCAACTTATGAGGACACTTACTGTCGATACAGAGTCAATTGCACCCTAAAGAAGAAGATGAAATTTGTATATTTACTTTGATTTAGGGTTTTAGCTAGTATCCTTGATTTTTTGTATCCCTGGTTAATTTAACTGATTATGACTTAAATTTTGAGTTGATTATTTAAACTGTACAACTAAGAGATAATATTCTAGTGGTTCTTAAATCAGAGAAGCAGTTAAAGGATTTGATAATAAATAAACCACAAGATTGAGGCTTTTTTGATAGCTCAAGCCACAATAATAGTATTGCAAACTATGTTTTATATTTTGATATTTATTTTATTAGAATGGAGGTAGTTGTAGGTAAGGGTTAAAAAAATTATGCCTAGCTAATGGCTCTCAATTTGATGGAAGAAACAATGGAAAAATCTGTAAAGAGATTAAGTTATATCAATATTCGATGTCGGTGATCTATTGGATGAAGAGGACTAGGAATATGCTTGATGTTCATCTAAATTTTATGGGGGAGAAGAAGAAGGATTTAGTTTGAAACTTTGACTCCATTCCATTTGATCGTGCCTCTGGAGAATTGAACACTGAGGAAGACAGACATTCAAAAATAAGGCACCAGGTTCCAAAAGGAAGGGTTTTATTTGAAGAGTTCTGAGAAGGATAGGCCTCAGCTTATGAGGACAATTACTGTTGATACAGAGTCAAGTTCACCCCATAGAAGAATATGAATTTTTTATATTTACTTTGATTTAGGGTTTAGCAAGTATCCTCGACTTTTTTAGCCCTGGTTAATGTAACTGATTATGACTTAAAATTTGAGTTGATTATATAAACTGGTTGACTATATACACTTCACAGATATGAACATAAATGCAATGATAATTTGTTGTCTTTTTGGATAGTAATAGGTGATAACTGTTAACAAGAATTTTTTTCCTCTTGGACTTGAAGTGTGACTGTTTCCCAAGTTCAAATGAGAAAATATCAGAAGAGTTGAGATATATGGGATCTCTCATTCGTTTTGAGAGAGTGGGTGGTGTTACTCCTTTAAAATCCAATAGTTCAACTAAAAAGAGAGGGAGAATTATCGTATATACCAATCACTACAAATTTGTAAAACCTTATTAAATAGAGTAAAATCAGGATATATAACACAATTATGAATGAACAGGGCGCACATTGCAAAATAAAGGATATATAAAATAAATGATAACATCCAGATATAACTAGCCACCTAAGCATGTGTTAGAAATTCTATTAATATATCACTTATACACCACCTATTGTATTTCTCAACGTTTAGTTTCACTCATAGGGAAAGAATCTTTGGGGAGTTATATATTTCTCAAGGCTTCTCGTCGAAGAGTTCACACTTTCCCTCTACAACCCGATTTGTTTGGACAACCCTCCATTGTGTCCTCAAATAACAACTTGTGGTCACATATTTTTTTTCCCATGTATTTTGCAGTATTTGATGATGGGAGAAGGGGATCACAAAGGTGACAGCTAGAAGAAGTGCCCCCTCTTCTCTATTATGATCTCATGTAAGGATATTCACACTATTTTCATTGGCAATGTAAAGCTGTATGATGTTAGGGAACACATTGACTTCACACTTCTAACTTGGGAAAAAATTTCTTTCAGTACTTTTGAGAAAAATCAACATTCTCTGGGTGTTTTGCCTCACATCATATATGGCCATTGTAATTCCTTTTCAAGGTTTACTCTGACATATGATCTAGAGTTATATGCAAGAAAGGAAACACTTGAGCTTACCAATTGGATTGAGAAGGTACAATTTTAGGGGGGTGAATATCTGGAGTTACTTCCTTATGTGTACACAACTGGAGATCAATTAGAAGAAAGAAAACATGCATGGACTGGTCACTGAATGTCGTGCCTTAGAATATATCAATGGTAGTCCCACATTGAAACAATGGTTCATATATGAGGCTAAAGTAGGGCTTGGTAAACTGAATATTGACAGTTCTAATTTAGGATGTATTACACAATCTGTGAAAATAAAATCTGCAAATGACATTACTTTCTCTAATCATGACTCAACTCATCACGTAACTATGAGTTCAGGAAGTTATCCTAGTTCCATTATGAACTTGGAGCAGTTATCAACACATCAGGTTGTTGTAAAGGAGGATGATCCATCAGAACCACAAGGTGTTAAGGAATACCTTCCTATTTGTGATAATAAAATTAAATTAGATAAAGGATCAGAGAACAGAGTTCTTTCCAGAACCCACAAAGTCTAAGACTGTTATTTTAGTAGTTACTTTGTCTATGAACTCGAGATTAGGGGACCCATGTGACTGTAAAAACCCGGTTTTGACCCCGTTTTCATTAAATGTATATGATGTATATATATTGTAATTAACCATGGTGTGGAGATTAAGGTAAAAGCCCCACCATTGATTTAGAGTTTAATGTTACAGTGATTAAAATCGTCGTCGATAGTATATCATGATATCCAGCACATTATAGTTTTGGCATCATGTAAATATGCACTTTAATTAAAATAAACCCCAACTAGCTATGTCAATGCAACCATGATGAAAAGGGCATGATTTTCCTAAGGATAGGGAGGGAAATTATTAAACTTTGGGCCAATGGGGAAAAGCCACGTGTCAACTGTTAAACCCATTTAGTTGTCACCCACACTTTTGAATTACTCACTTTCCCTTGTCTCAATCAGTCAACTACCAAATTAAAACCTTTGTTGTTAGTTGGGTAGTTATTGCTGAGCAATGGTGTGTGGCAGGACTTTCAGTCCTTTCCCACATGCACACTCCACCAGCAGACTCTTTCACCCTCACGTGGGTATTCTTCCATTCTTTCCCATCCTCACATAGAGATAGTCATTTCTTATCCTCATGCACAGATCTTGGCATTTTACTCACGCAGAGAGATGAAGAGTGGCCTCATGTGCACGATTTTGCTGCATGGGTGAATTTCGTGGTTGGGGAATTTTGCTGTGTGTATTTCTCGTCGTTGTGGATCTGACCGTGTGAATTCACCTCCATGTGGGTTGTTTTTCCCTTCTAATGGAGCTAAGAAATTGATTGTCGTTGATTTCCCCACGATTTTGGTTTGCTGGTCAAGAATGACTCAGGAATCGAATTTCCCATTCAGAGCTACGTATTACCCAAATTGTCACCTCAGTTGTTCTGTGGTGGTTGATTTTCTTCCCTAGAGCTATGAATCACTTGTTTTGCTATGTATATGTAGTGGTTGGTATTTGGATTGTGTTGGAGTGGGAATGAAAGCTTGGTATGCTTGATAAACTTGGTGTGTTTGGGGGCCACATAGACAGAGCTAGAGGGTTGGCTTTCTTCTCCATAACCATTAAATAGCACTGAAAGGGAAGTCAGGGCCTGAGGGACTGTGTAGCAGAGAAGGGACTGATTCCTTGTGTTGGGTGTGTGTGGGTGTCTTAGAAGTCAGGCTAGTTCTGGTGTAGGTGTCCTTAGCTCTTCAATGAGCCCACCAGCTTAGCATTTATCTTTTCCCATCTCCCTGATGGCCTTATAAACCCAACTGTGTTGGCTTGGTTGATTTGTGTATCTTTGGCTATGTGTGAGCCTGCTTAGTTCCTTATTCCTTGGGGAATCATGCCTAGCTCAGGGGTAGAAGTGTTGCTGAGAGACTAAGGAGCACACTGGCCTATGGTTGGGTGGAACGTTGCAGCGACATAGCTGGTTGCGGGATGAATTCTTCATAAGATAAGTATTCTTGACTATCTCATCTCTACAAATTGTATTTTGTTGTTTAATGAAAATGATGAACATGATAAATGCTTGAATGTATGGTTTTTTTTCCGCTGTATGGTAACAACGTATGCATGTTTTACTTCAAAGAATTTCAGTTTTTATGTGTGTATGTTCACGGGGCTAGTTTCTCGGATAGATAATGGTATGGTAGCATCCTCTTCATCGGTCAGAGGGTCAGGGACGTTATAGTGTGGTATCAGAGCACACGTTGCAGAATGGGCCTCAATGGGCCATAAAGAATTAGTGACAAAGGCAATTTACCCTCTTCCCAACAGGGCAAAAATGAGAAAATCAAATAAAATGACAGGAAAATTTCAGAAATTTTTTCTATGTATGGAAATTATCGGATGGCTTAGGATGAAGCCCATCCAAGACATCGGATGAATTTGCTGTAAGTTCATCTAATACATCATATAACCTAGGTGGAATTCCACCTGATAAAGAAACAGTGGAAAGAAATTTTAAAAAAAAAAATTCCAAGTTTGAAACTTGTTGGTGGTCTCAGCTGGGAGGAGCTGAGGGTCTCAACTGGGTTGAGCCAAGACACAACTGACAAGGAAAATGTAGCAAGAAAATTTTTCAAAAAAATTCTAATTATTGAAATTGTTGGAAGGTGTTTGATGAAGCCAACCGATCATCAGCTCAGGTTAGCCGAAGGACTTCTGACGATGTCGGCGGCAGAAAGGAGAAGTTGAGAAGAAAGAAAAGTTTTTTCCGAAAATTTTTCTAAGTCCAAGAAATATCGAATTTTTTTTTCGATGTCTCTCGGGAGAAGCTATCTGAGGCATCTCGGAACACGTTTGCTGAAGCAGAGCCGAGGTTTTAGCAAAGCTTGCCTGAAGGAAGCCGAAGTGTGGGAGAAGGATAGATGATCGAGCAGTCGATGCGCGTCGAAATCTAGAGGAAGATCAGTTTGAAATGTCAGAAGAAAATAGAGGATTGGTCAGCCAATGTGTGTCGGAATGCAGAGGAAGAATGATCCTATGTGCATCAAAAGAAGAATGAAGATCGGTCTGCCAAGGTATCAGAAGCATTGTCAACTAGCGATTTGATACATCGGATGGCTAGTTGGGAAGAGATCCAATATGCCAAAAAAAAAATTGAGTTTTCAGTGGGATTTTTCAGCGGATTTCAACAGTTTTTCAGTGGATTTACAGGGCTAAAAAGGAGAAAAATGACATCGATATTATGCACCAGATTGCGTGAAAATCAAATATTTACAAAAAAAAAAAACGAGGGCATTGCCCTCAACCTGCCCTGTAGTGGTGAAGGGAAGCCACATGGGGGAAAGCCCCCTTGACCCCCGTCGTCCCCCTGAGACAGTCGTTCTTTGAGGAAGAAAATTCTGTGTTTTGGGAAAAGTTGTCAATTTATTATTTTTCCAAGAGAAGATAAGTAATTCTGATTTGCATAAATGTTATGCAGCTAACAATTGTGTTACTAACACATTTTGCAGAATCATAGACACCTTCAAGGGTAGTATTCTAGGTAGTGCAGTTTGGTAAAGTAAGTTGTGGTTCAGCCATGAGAACCCATGACGGATATGATGCTCAAGATTCCTACGATCATGCGCGAGATGCCATGGGAGAAAATGTCCGAGTTGGAAATGATGGCATAGAGTCTAATGGAAGGATATTCCAAGAGACACCGCCAGATATTGCAGCCACCATGAGAAGCTTGATTAAATCCCATGAAGAACAGCATCAGTTGAATGCTGCTATGTTGCAGAGTTTGGTATAATTGTAAAGAAAGATAGACTCTGGACAGGGTACAATAAAACCAGAAGGCAGTAAGAGCAGTACTAGGAGAAGAAGAAGGACTTCTAGTAGATCATCTGACTCAGAAGAATCCAGTGGGGATTCAAGCTCTTCTTCTCACAAGGGAAGGAGAAAGAAGCACCATAGGGGTCGCTTTCGAGATGAATTTAAGAAGGCTAAACCTCCTACATTTGATGGTGAGGTAAAGATTGGACAAGAGGCTAAATATTGGCTTCTTGGGATAAAGAAGTACTTCCAAGTTCAGGATTATTCGAGAAACATGAATTCAAGGGTTGCCATATTAAATTTGAATGGAAGAGCATCCATTTGGTGAGAAAAATTCAAGCAAGTAAAGAGGATCAGTGAAAGGAGGCTTAAGTGGAAATAGTTCAAGAAGTATTTCAAGCAGAAATACCTCTCTGATAGGTATTGTGATGACAAGATTAGGGAGTTCCATGAGCTGAGATTGGGACAACAGACCATGGAAGAGTATGCAAATAATTTCTTCGAATTGTTGAGGTATGTTAGGTACATCAAAGATGAAAAAGTGAAGGTCCAACATTTTTTGAGTGGATTTCCTCAGTCTTACAAATATAGAATTGAGTTTTATGAACCTAGAACTCTTGAACAATAAATAAGGAAGGATAAGTATTGATATGAGAAAATAAAAGGTAAACCTGATTACCATAAGGCATAGAAGGACAAGAATAATGAGAATTTTGACTAAAGAAAGAAAGGTTTCAAACCTTCTAACTTTAGGAATCAGCAGAAGCAGCCATTCCAAGCTGCGAGTAAGCTAGTTAGAGTGATCGGAGAAAAGCCTAAAGATCCACAACAGAATAGAGGACCACTCCAATGTTGGAAATGTGGAGGACCCCACATGCGTAGAATTTGTCCACTCGAGAATGAGATTGCAAGGCCAGCTTACAACCTTCAAGAAGAAGAAACAGTGGATCAAGTAGCAAGGTCCATCCCTAGGATTTATGCAGCACTGGAGGACCGCCAGGAAGATCACCAGTCAACTATGGTTGAAGTTACAAGTAAGATTGTTGAACAATCTATTTCTATTTTTATTGACCTTGGTTCCACTCATAGTTACATTACCCCTAGAGTAGTGGATATTTGTGCTTTTAAGAAAGTAAAGCATAGAAAATCTTGGTTAGTTCAGATAGCCACTAGAACTAAGAGAAAGGTTAGTGAAGTGATAGAGAAATGTCCATTGGTCATGAATGGATTGGTCACTTGTGTATATCTGAATGTTCTACAACTTGGTTCCTATGATATTCTCATTGGAATGGATTGGTTAGAAGCTCGCAAGGTAAAGCTTGACTGTTACAATAAGGATTTCAAATGCATGGATGAAGAAGGGAACCCAGTAGTGGTAAAAGGTATTCCAAAGGTGATTTCAGTAAGGTAGGTTTCAGCAATGCAGTTGAAGAAGTTTTGTAGGAAAGGTTGCTAGTTGTATGCAGCTCATATTTTGGAGGCAACAGGGGATGAAAATCCTAGTTTAGAGGACTATCAAGTGTTACAAGAATTCAAGGATGTGTTTCCTGATGAGATTCTAGGGCTTCCTCCAAAGAGGGACATTGATTTCACAATTGAACTTGTGCCAGGAGTAGCATAAGTGTCCAAGACACCCTACGGGATGAGTACACCAGAGATGCTAGAATTGAAGATGCAACTGCAAGATTTGTTGAAAAAGAAGTATATCAGGTCGAGTGTGTCTCCTTAGGGAGCACCAATTCTGTTTGTAAAGAAGAAAGATGGTACACTTAGGTTATGTATTGATTACAGACAGTTGAAAAAATTTACTGTAAATATCCTTTGCCTAGGATTGATGACCTCTTTGATCAAAAGAGGAGCAAACGTGTTTTCCAAGATTGACTTGAGGTCTGGTTACGATCAGGTGAGAATCAAGGATGAAGACATTCATAAGACAGCCTTCAGAACAAGGTATGGACATTATGAGTTTGTAGTGGTACCATTTGGTCTCACAAATGCACTAGCTACATTTATGTGCCTTATGAATACTGTCTTCAGCAGGTATTTGGACAAGTTTGTTCTTTTTTTCCTTGATGACATTCTTATTTATTCTAAGAATGAGGAAGAGCATGAAGAGCATTTGAGATTGACATTCGAATTTCTCAAGGAGCATCAGCTGTATGCAAAGCTGAGCAAGCGTGACTTCTATAGAGATAGAATTCAGTATTTGGATCACATTATCTGAGAAGAGGGTATATTTGTGGACCCTGAAAATATTGAAGTGATTATGAATTGGCCTACTTCAAGAAATGTGATAAATGTAAGATCTTTTATGGGATTTGCAGCATAATACCAGAGACTCATTGAAGGATTCTCCAAAGTTGCACATGCCATCACTTCTTTGCAAAAGAAGGGGATAAAGTTTGAATGGACATCAAGGTGTGAAGAAAGCTTCCAGCAGTTTAAAAATATTCTCACTAGTGCACCAGTATTGAAAGTTGCAGACCCAGAGAAATATTTTGTGGCATGTATCGATGCATGCGGACAAGGGATTGGAGGATTCCTTATGCAAGAAAACCACGTGATATGTTACGAGTCAAGAAAGATAAAGGAGCATGAGAAGAACTATGCCACTCATGATATAGAGCTTGAAGCCATAGTACATTCTCTCAAGATGTGGAGGCATTACTTGATGGGTAGAATATTTGAGCTAAGGACATACCATTGCGGTCTAAAGTATTTGTTTGATCAGCCTACTCTAAATGCTAGGCAAGTGAGATGGCTGGAGTTTTTATGTGAGTTTGATTTTGAAATCAAGCACATAAAGGGAAAAGAGAATAAGGTAGCTGATGCACTCAGTAGGAAGGTGCAAGAAATGCATGTGGCATCTCTTAGTATTTGCCAATAAAATTTGAGGCAGTAGATTGTTAATCATACTGCTGGAGATGAATTGTATGAACTGGTAAAAGACAAATTGTAGCAGCAAAGTATTGAGAAGAGGGATGAGGGATATAAATTGGAATAAGATGGACTTCTTACTTATAAAGGTAGAATTTATATTCCAAATGTAGCATAGTTGAGGAGAGTTGTTATGGATTAAATCCATCAAGCTCCGTATTCTGGTCACCCAGGATACCAGAAGACAATTGCTACTGCCAGAAAATAGTACTTTTGGACAGGAATGAAAAAGGACATGGCTGAATACATTTCAAGGTGCATGAAATGTCAGCAGGTAAAGGTTGAGCATCAACACCCAGCAGGTTTGTTGCAGCCTTTGCCAGTTCCAAAATGGAAATGGGAAGTTATTTCCATGGATTTTATTACAGGATTGCCAATGACTTGGATATAACATGATTCCATCATGGTTGTGGTAGACAAGTTGAAAAAGGAAGCACATTTTATACCAGTTAAGTCTACGCATAAGAATGATGACATTGCAAAGATATTCATGAAGGAGATTTTCAAACTGCATGGATTGCCTAAGGCAATAGTCTCTGACAGAGATGTCAAGTTCACTTCCAATTTTTGGAAGGGGTTGTTTGCAGATTTGGGTACAAAGCTAAACTTTAGCACTGCATACCATCCTCAGACAGATGGGCAGATAGAGAGAGTTAATCAAGTGCTTGAAGATATGCTTTGCATGTACATGATGGACAAACCAACCAAGTGGGAAGATTACTTACACTTGGTAGAGTTTGCTTATAACAATGGACAACAGGCATCCTTGGGATGAGTCTGTATGAAGCTTTGTATGGAAGAAGGTGTAGGAAACCATTGACTTGGGATAATCTAGTGAACAGGGTTGTGCTTGGTCCAGAACTGCTCAAGGAGATGGAGTAGGAGGTTGTAAAGATTAGGCAGAATCTGAAAGCAACACAAGACAGATAGAAAAGCTATGCAGATAAGCATAGGGTGAACAGGGATTTCAGTGTGTGGAATCATGTTTATCTCATAGTGAGGGAAAAGAAGAGTTCCTTGAATCTTGGAATTTGTCCAAGTTGTCACCAAGATATCGTGGGCCGTTTGAAGTGCTTGAAAGAATAGTGCCAGTTGCATATAGACTTGCATTTCCTACTAGCACTAGAGCTCATAATGTTTTTCATGTTTCTTTGCTTAAGAAATATGTACATGATCCTAACCGTGTGATAAATTGGTATGTGATTCAGGTGGAACCCGAGGGAGAGTTCCAAATCGAGCCAATGCGGATCCTCGATAGGAAGGTCACAATGCTCTGAAACCGAGCCATAGGGAAGGTAAAGGTGCAATGGGAGCACTACAGGCCTGAAGAGGCTATGTGGGACCTGGAGGATGCCATGCAATTTGTACATCCATTTTTGTTCAATTCGGCAGAACATTGAGGCGGTACCAGTGTAGCATTTTTTTCAAATTTTGTAAAGCACCGAGGACAGTGCTATTGAAGGAAGAGGGGAATGTAACACCCTAGTTTTGACCCTGTTTGCATTAAATGTATATGATGTATATATATTGTAATTAATCATGGTGTGGAGATAAAGGCAAAATCCCCACCATCGATTTAGCGTTTAATGTTACGGTGATTAAAATCGTCGCCGATGGTATATCATGATATCCAACACATTATAGTTTTGGCATCATGTAAATATGTACTTTAATTAAAATAAACCCCAACCAGCTATGTCAATGCAACCATGATGAAAAGGGCATGATTTTCCTAAGGATAGGGAGGAAAATTATTAAACATTGGGCCAATGGGGAAAAGCCATGTGCCAGTTGTTAAACCCATTTAGTTGTCACCCACCCTTTTGACTTAGTCACTTTCCCTTGTCTCAATCAGTCAACTACCAAATTAAAAACCTCTATTGTTAGTTGGGTAGTTATTGCTGAGCAGTGGTGTGTGCCAGGACTGTCAGTCCTTTCCCACATGCACACTCCACCAGCAGACTCTTTCACCCTCACATGGGCATTCTTCCATTCTTTCCCATCCTCATGCAGAGACAGTCGTTTCTTCTCCTCATGCATAGGTCTTGGCATTTTACTCACGCAGAGAGCTAGGAGAGTGGCCTCACGTGCACGATTTTGCTGTGTGGGTGAATTTCATGGTTGGGGAATTTTGCTGTGTGTATTTCTTGTCGTTGTGGGTCTGACCGTGTGAATTCACCTCCACGTGGGTTGTTTTTCCCTCCTCATGCAGATAAGAAATCGATTGTTGTTGGTATCCCCATGATTTTGGTTTGCTGGTCAAGAACGACTCAGGAATCAAATTTCCCATTCAGAGCTACGTATTAACCAAATTGTCACCTTAGTTGTTCTATGGTGGTTGATTTTCCCCAGAGCTGTGAATCACATGTTTTGTTATGTGTATGTAGTGCTTGGTATTTGGACTGTGTTGGAGTGGGAATGCAGGCTTGGTATGCTTGATAAACCCGGTGTGTTTGGGAGCCACATAGACAAAGCTAGAGGTCCGGATTTCTTCTCCACAACTCTTGAATAGCATTGGAAGGGAAGTCAGGGCCTGAAGGACAGTGTAGCAGAGAAGGGACTGATTCCTTGTGTTGGGTGTGTGTGGGTGTCCTAGAAGTCAGGCTATTTCTGGTGTAGGTGTCCTCATCTCTTCAATGAGCCCACCAGCTTAGCATTCATCTTTTCCCAGCTCCCTGATGGCCTGATAAACCCAACTGTGTTGGATTGGCTGATTTGTGTATCTTTGGCTATGTGTGAGCCTACTTAGTTCCTTATTCCTTGGGGAATCATGCCCAGCTAGGGGGTGGTAGTGCTGCTAAGAGACTAAGGAGCACACTAGCATATGGTTGGGTGGAACGTTGCAGTGACGTAGCTGGTTGCAGGATGAATTCTTCATAAGATAAGTATTCTTGACTATCTCATCTCTGCAAATTGTATTTTGTTGTTTAATGAAAATGATGAACATGCTAAATGCTTGAATGTATGGTTTTGCTTCCGCTGTATGGTAACAATGTATCCATGTTTTACTTCAAAGCATTTCAGTTTTTATGTGTGTATGTTCATGGGGCTAGTTTCCCGGATAGCTAATGGTATGGTAGCATCCTCTTCATCGATCGGAGGGTCGAGGACGTTACAGTGACATTTATATTCATCCATTTGTGGTTATGATATTAATACTATTTTTTATTTTTTTAAAGAAGCAAGATTGTTCATCTTTCCTTCAAAATCAATCTTTCCCGGTTTTTTTCTTTTTACAGAAAGAGTGCTTTTTTCAAGAAGGATTGTAATTAGCAATTTCTATATTATGTGGCAAAAAAAAATTCAAAGTCAAGGCTCCAAGAATACAATGAGGATGGTGATATAGGTTTTGGTGGTGGAAGGGTGTTGAGTTAAGAGTGGTGTTTGAGTAGGTGTTTTCTCACTTCAAGTACACTTGTGGTATATATATTGAGCTCATCCCTTATAGGAAATATCAAGTGCATCAACCCTAGAAACCTTGATCTTGATAAGTCATGCAAATGGGAAAACAAACACTACAAGATGAGGATTAATGGGATCAAAATTTTGTCACCCATGTTTCATATATATCATAGGATGTTTTCCTCGTCATTGCATGTAGAGAAATTTGTGAAATATAATGCATAGTAGGTTAAAAATTTTAATGTGTAGGTCAATGTTTGACATCGATCATGTATGCTCCCTTTGTAGAATCTATTAGGGGACAAGTTCATCCAGATGTGTTTGTACTAGGGTGGTGGTAAGAAAACACCAAATAATTTCCCTCCAACATGCATGATTCCAAATATATGAATATGATCCACAAAATGCAAAAAACATTATTCCAAAATTCTTTCATAGGAGGAGGCAAGACCTCTGGTCAAGAAACTTTGAGTCGTTGTGGGGAATCCTTAGACTAAGAGGGGTCTAAAATATGACAGTTTTTTTACCACTTACATTCAAATAATTTAGGAAAATACTAGCCTGCAAGAATTGAGTTGAGGAAAGGAGAATCATTGTTACAAAAAACCATTAGAAAAATAAGTGTAAATCAACTTTACACCCAGCTTTCATCTTTACTTAATGGATCATTATTCAATCAAAATGGTTGTTTACTAGTGGAGGTTTCCAATACAAAAATAAGGTTCTCAATTTCTGTTTTTTCTCCAATTCATATGGCATATCACACACCATGCACTTTAATTGAAAATAGATAACCCAAACACCCTTAAAACAAAACTATAAGGTATTGATCTTATTGCAAAGAGAAGTTCTATTTAGGGAGGAAATGATAGTCGTTTGTGGTGAAAGGGAGGTAGAAGAAAAGCCTAAAAAGAAAAACAAGTTGTTTCAAAGAAAAATTTAAAATTTAAAATTCATAATTAGGTTGATTCAAGAGAAAAATATATTATCCTTTACATTGAGAAATAAAATGAGGGTTATCCATATAGAAATAGGAACTCTAATGCAGCTAGCTAAACTCATGGAGGACAAAAGGAGAAAGTTACAACAACATAAAGAAAAAAAATTTCTTTAATTGTTTTACTCCGTTTTCCATAGGTGAAAATAGGGAAACTTGCTTGGAGTGTTTTGGCCATTTGGACTTCCATGTAGGCAAATCAAAGGTTAGATAGTTAATTTGGGATCACAATTTGCAGCAATAGAACATTTCTTCACTTCCATCCACCATACCTTGAAAACCACCAGCATTTTCTAACAAGGAGATATTTTTCCATCCATCACATGTTATCCATTATGATACAAACGATATCTTTGTTACATGTGATTGAATCACTTATGTTTTATACTATTTATATGTTCTTTGGTTGTTAAAGCTTTAATTGTTGGAAAATGGTTAGTAGTTCTTTGTTATTGTTTTCATCCTTTCTTCACTCAAAACAAAATTCTTTTCATTTTATTTCCATTTAATTTTGTTCTACAATCACTCCTAAAACTTACTCTCAACCATTTAAATTCACTTCTTGGAATAACCCTATCCCTACACTATTTTAGGACACTAAAAGAGGGAGTTTTAGTATGTTCTTGTATTAATTATTGATGTATATTTTCGTATAATATTGATGTGTATGACATTCAGGGAAACCCCTCTATGTCTAGAAAAGCACTACTCTATTTGGATAGGCTGACCAATTGTGAGAAGGGTTGATTTTTCGCTAATTATCGTGCAAATTCGCTTGTGCAAAACTGCATGATAATAGAACTTCATAACACTTTCTACAACCTTGGTAGCAATAAAATCATTTAAGATGGCTGAGGAAATACCCAGAGCCATCCTTCTCATGCTGCCCCTCTTACATCATCTACATTTGGAAACCTTGGAGGAGATATGCATTTGGAAACCTTGGAGGAGATGGGGATTGTGATAAAATTTCTTCTCTAACGCATGGTACCCCAAATTTCTCCCATCCCCACCATTATCATTTAGTAACAAAGCAACCAAGTAGTTATTGCCCCCTATTTTGCCAAGCAAAGTACCCCCACAATATAGAATACAACACATACACCACACCCACACCCCATAAAATGGTGTCTTAAGGCAAGTTACATAGTGACATAAGGCTTATTCCTTGCATAAAAATTATTCCTTCGTTTTCCTACTGTTGGAAGAGATAAACAGGAAAGTTGAGAATTGAAGAGTCTGTTGGGTGTTTTATTGTCTTAATTAATTCACCAAATATTTTAATTATCGACCGAGGTTTGTAAACTTAGAGTTGACAAAAACTATATGCTAAGGTAGAAGGGTTCCTAAGGTGTCATGGAAATATTTTAACAAAGAGAAGATCGAAAGATCTTTCAAAATGAAAAA
>LPNX010075233.1:174268-220501 GCA_001517045.1 Pseudotsuga menziesii | reverse complement strand
TATATATATATATAAACAAAACTATTCTAAGAAAGTAAACTACTCTTTATAGTGAAACCTAATAATTAATTATTCAACTTCTTAATCTGGGAATTAGAAAGGTTATAAACAAATTTAGAACTCTAACTATATGAAAACAAAAGGATTATATTATGTGAGGAAATATTACAACTACTTAATATACTTAAGAAATTAAATAACTAAACTATACATGCGATTGACAAATATACAATAATTAAACTAAATTATCTAGTTCCATTCTCCTTGAGGATTCTGAGGATATTCATTCATTGTGACCAAAACTGGAGAAGGAGGTGTATCAAAATGGATTTCAAACACAAAGAAAATGAATGGAATTAAGTCTAATTTAACTTCTACAAATATATGTAAACGGAGGAGTGTCCAATTACAAGTAATAGTAAACATTGTGATTTATTTTCTACCCATAAGCAAATGTTATCAACGACAAGAAACAAGATTATTTTAACGATTCCTTTGAAGTTGGAGGTATACTACTCTCGTATGAAACAAATGTAAGGGAATAAAATATAATTTAAAATCAAGTAGAAAACTTAATAAAGATATTTACTTGAAAATAGTTTATAATTTAAAAGCAAGGGGAAAACCTAATAAAGATATCTTATTTTCTAGATCAACCCTATTCTATGAACATATTCAATAACTATGAAATAAGGGGGATAAATCTTATGATAGAAATGATGATCAAATTATAAAGAAATAATGTTCCTTTTAGACAATAGAATTAGCAAATTTAATTCTAAATTCAATCTAAATAAGGATGAAGTAGACTAAACCAGGGATGCAATTGACAAATTATACAACATCAATGAATGAAGAAATCAGAGACATAAGAAATACAATTCAAGAACAAACTAAGATAAAAGAAAAGATAAGCGTAACTATGGAACTTAATGGATACTTTATGTGATTTGAAGTAAGGTCCTAATTACACATATATAACTACTGTTCAATTACAGAAGGTAATACATTTTAAAAACTAGGAAAACTGAACTTGAAACGATCATTAAAAAAAAAAACAGGGAATATTAAAGTATGAATGAAGGTCTTAATGGTAGTATAGACAGACAGTATGAATGGAGAAAAACAATGTAAATTATGAAAGAGATAACCTAGATGATCCTAACATCAGCTGATTTATGCATATGAGATTGTAATGTAGAAAAAACAGTAACTAAACTTATCTAACAATTGAAACAATAGAAGAATAACTTGTGCTAATCTATAGTAAAGAAGAGAGATTATTTCCTATTGTTTAATTAAAAAAATGAAAATATGGCTGAAGTTAATCCACAGCTAAACAGGAATTAACAGAGCTGAATATAACTAAAAACTAAGCCTAACACATTAAACTAATTAAACTCTATCTGATTGCAAATATAAAACCAGGAAACTAGTTGAAAAGAAGACTGGAAATGACTATGCGTAATCGATCACTTTTAATTCTGGAAATGGAAACTATGTTAACAACAAAGTGTAAATTGTATTAACCACAGTAAACACACATTTCAAAATATGAAGAAATAAACAATCATTGATTTATGAGAGAATTGAAATACTTACAGAAACTGGAAATACAAATTACTAATTTGTAAAAAGGGATAACATAAATACAAATGGAGACCTATGGTTGTTGAGGGGCCCTTCTCAGCAATCAAGGTTTGTGCTTCATAAATCCACCACTCATGAAAACAAAGACATGAATTCATAGCTGAAGATAAACCTTATATTAAATTCAGAACAGAGTTTACAGAATTTCCTTGCTAATGGCGACGAACTAACTCGACTCTTGCTTGGAGACGACTTTATATAATTTTACATGGATGAGAAGGTCAACCCTTTCAGTGGTCGAGCCCTCCACAAATAGAAAAAATTAACTACTGACAAACAACCGTGCACAGCTGTCTTCCTAATCCTTTACGCACTGGTTATCCTCACGTGGGCCACAGGAGTAAGGATCTTTGTTGATGTGGGTGTGGGGCATGGTGTAAAGTTGAGAGGATAGGATCCTGAGTGTTCTAGAGAAAATACTCTCATACCAGTAGAATGCATGGCTGACATATCAAGAATTTTTTTTATGTGTTTTAAACGCTTGAGAATATTCCAACTAACAGGGCATGGGTTAATCAGAGGGATGAATGAGAAGATGGATGCAACTGTGTGTGTTTGGCATGAATGCATGTCCATATGGAGGCTCTTTTAGAAACCATAGTATACAAAACAAGTCTGTGTATCAGGCACATTTACAAATATCACGAAATTGCTAATAAAATCATGGAATAATGAGAATCAACCAATACTTGCATAAAATTCAAATACTTCCGTACTTGGGGTCGATTGATAAGCTGAATGACAAGAACTATACCAAAAGGTGACAAAAGTGATGTCAAAAGAGAAATTTAACAGCCAAGAAAAATGACAAAATCGGGATCAACACTCCCCCAAACTGGAGAGATTCCAGGTCCCACTAAGAAAAACAAAAAGGAAGTTAGGAAGAAGGATGATCTACGTTAGTAGCTGCCTTCGACTTATCAGAGGAAACAGGAGATTTGAACTTCAACCTCCTGGCCTATCCCCTTAGAACTTTGTGCCTTTCCTGATGAGAGTCATGTGAAGAAGTTATGGCCTTGTTAATATCCTCAACTGCCTTGACTTTTATATGAAGCTCCTTGTTCTCTTAACGAAGATCAACAATTATCTCGACGTATCTCTTATTTTGGCTTGACGACTATGCTAAATCTTGAGTCAGATGATCTAGTGTCTGCTGATTCGGAGTAAATGGTTATGTGAGGAATTTGGAATCTTTAGGTGGACTCAATTCTCTAGATGGTGTCTCAAGGTCGATAGAGGGGATTTGTTTTTCAAGACCCTTTCCTTGAGCAGATGGAGAAGCGGTCTCAAGAGCAGAAGCCTTGAGCAATTCGACTGAGACACTAGCCAATGTAAATAGGGGTGATTCAAAAATGGGTTCATCCACTTCGACCATACTATCTGGATGATCAGACTGAAGAGTAGGTTTAACGATGATATCAACGGACTTCGCCTTCTTGCTCCTGGTTCAAACTTGTGGAAACGGGAGAAATTCAGCAGCCACAAGGTTGACAGAGGTAGGTGAATGGGAAGGCGGACTCGCTTCTGGCATATCTTTGTCAATATGCACCATTTTGGGGATTTTATTTTCTGTGGAAGGGGTCTGAATAGGTTCACAGTTATAGCCATACTGAGGATGCTTCCAAGAGTAAGAGGTTTTGTTAGGGGTTTCTTGACCAAATGGGGGTTCAGTACTTCAAACACAAAGTTATCCCAAGTTTTCCTCTATACTTTCAACTAATGACTGATTAAAATTTTAATAATACAATGGTAATATAGGCTACCAGAGGGATTAATGGTATTTTTCCTAACCTGGCTTGACATTTTATCTAGGCTCTTCAAAAAATAAAATGGGAAATTTAGGGCCTGATTATTAACAAAATGTGCCAATAATCTAAGGTGACAAGCTTTAAAAATGGTGTACTTACCCTCATAGGTGATCAACCAGATGATGACAATCAAGGGATCAAGATATTCGAGCTTAATCCACTCCCTATGGAACCCTTTTGTGCCTGCAACATGTTGGTATTTGGCCCTAAGAGCGAATTTGCGAGTCGTCCACGGGAGAAAGAGGTTCTTGTGCCAATGGGGACCTTTCCTGGGAAGTTTTGTGGACAACGAAATAGACTCCTCAGTCACAGGAAAGATGAGAGGGCCAACCTTATCTATTTTCCCATCGAATCCTTTGGCGAGCAACAGTGATATCTCATCACCGTGGCCATCAAGAAGATGGAGGAATGGACCCCAACCTGCGCAAAGAAACACTTCACAGCATGTTTTAAAATTACGGAGACAAAGCAAATCTTAGTAACTGCTAGGATAATAGTGAATCGACATTGTTAAGCAGAGGTCGAGGAATGAAAATGGATACAGGGGGTGCAAGAGAGTGCAAGAGACCCGACTTGAGAGATTCAAGAAAGATGAGGACAAGTAGAATGAAATGAAATTCATGCAGGTGTTAGTTTAAAAGGTGATCCATATTGACAGTTGAATGATCATGAGAAAATATTTTAGCACGTTTGGGTGATTACGCTATCATGCAAATATCTTGAATCATGTGCCATCATAAAGATGCATGCATTGGTGAATTCAGATAGTCCTGATATATTCAACAATGTCCAAAGTAAACTTTGGACAATTTGAATGAATTATTGATTATGGATTGTATAAAATGCATTTAAAACCATAATGACCTCAATTAATGGAATGATAGAACACTTGACAATTTCTGCGCGTGATTTGATAAGAGGGTAAGGGTAATGATAATAAAAAAGATCCTGAAATCATATCAATATAGAGTTAAATGATACGTTGGATGAGGTCAAGGTGAGTCCTAATGAATCGTAATGCTTTTACAAGCATATGAATGATACCTAATAATTATGGGTATGGTTTAATTAATTAAATTATTTTCCCATAATTAAAACAAAAATAACTTAACACCTTGACATATTTAATGATACTGCTATAATATTACAGTCCCATTCGACATTCCATTTGGACCGACATTTGACCCTTCCTATGATTCTTCATATGGATCCTCTATGCAAAAATGTACTTTGTTGGATCTGACTGTTCTTAATTATGCAGTAAATTTTTCTAGGCTACAAGCACACAAAAGGATTATGTAAATCAGCTTTATTGAACCTTCAGTTGCGCTCTTCTTTATTCATCAAAGATTGGAACAATCTTCTACTATGTGCATTATCTTGAAAACACCTATCATTTTTCAAAGATAAATGAACCTTTTTATAAATAATCAGAAAATAAAGATAGTCTAATCTTCCCCCAAACCAAAAATATGGCGTGTCCTCAAGCCATTAAAGAAAAACTGATTACTTTCCAAATAATTTAAAAAATAGTTCTAACATGCTGTTATTATTTTTGTAAGAAAAATAAATACTAACTAGTAAATGGAGATGATTCAGATATGTAATTTCATAAAAAATAACGGTGCTTAGGAAGACCATACGAATAATGATAGTATAATTGATGCGAAAAAAAATGCCATAGGAAAAACTAGTCATCCATGCCTCATTTTAAGGATCTCTTGTCATCCAAAGAATATTTTAAGTTCACCTCAGAGTTTGTGATATTTCTATAGTTATGGGTCCCATTTACAGGATAATCATATCCTAGGTATTAGTTGAATTAGATGACTGGGTCCAGGTCCAACTTACAGCCATTCTCTAATGACATTATAACTAATAGGCATAAACATGTGTTATTTCTCTCTTTTTTACGAATGACATGCATAGTGATGCATTAACCAGATCTCTTTTACCCGATATTGCCCCGCTGCTAGCAGGCCTGTTCAGTACCCCAATGAGTTTATCTTGGTACCATGAAAGCATAGCCCCACTGCCAGTGAGCTTGTTCAGTACCCTGATGGGTTTACTTGCATTCACCAAGCTTCCATATTTAAGAAGTTACTTAGCATGGACATGCTGCCAGCGAGCCTGTTTGGTACCCCGATGGGTTTGCTTTGTATAATCATTTTAGTATGTGGAAGTCGATTGGTACTAGAGCATGTTAATCCTGCTAAAAACATGATTCAAATTTTTAGAGCGAACCTAATAAGTAATTTTTCTCATAATGGCCTAAATTATAGATCATGTCAAAAGATAATAACTTAAAGCTATTCCTTGACCTCTCAGTCTTATCTTCTTCATAAAAAAAATTCAGTAGTGTTTCCCACAAGTAGGAATTTCACTTACTCTTGAGTTACCTCAAAAATTCTTAAAAGACAAGTTTTGATAATGAGTGTAGGATGAACTAGTAGTCCATAGGTGTAAGATAGAATTTTGAAGAACATGACGATTAGAGTAGGTCTTAAGCAACTGTTCTAATGATAAATCAGAAATGTGCATGTCTGAATCAAAATACCATATATAAAAGCATGAAGAATCATAGAAGAAAATGGTTGGGAATGATATAAATAACACTTTAACTTTTCACTATAAATTTCAATTTTCGGCGATAATAAAAAACATAAGGAGTTAAGATACATTATGAGTCTTTCAAAGCACTTCCCTTTTTAGATAATATTTCATGATCAGCTTATAGAGATAATGTTCTTGTAATAAAACTGTAAAACCACTTGTTAGGTGATTCAAATTTATTCACAACAAAAGCATATATAAAATTGATCAAAATTAGGGAAAGGAAAAGAGTCTTCCTATTTTAATTAACAAAATTCCATAGGGTGATCATAGGAATGAATCCCCTGTATAAATGCAATCATCTTGTTAGAAATGACTCTTGATTTATTCGAAGAACAAAAACATATCTATAGATATACAAATAATGAAAACCTAAAATAATCTAAGTATTGGGAGGAGGAGGAATGACTTCTTCTTCTACCAGCTCCATCTCCTTCTATTGTAATACATTCTGCATGAAATCTTGTTTAGATACCGGTTGATGATAAATTCTAAGTCTATGTCCATTTACGACAAAAGAAATTTGTTAACCATCAATTGTATTAATTTCTACTGACGCATTATCGAAGGCTGTAACTACCTCATATGGACCCATCCAATGAGTAGTTAATTTTCCTTTGAAATTTGTATACCTTGGGTTGAATAGTAATGCCCAATCCCAAGTTTTAAACTGCTTTTTCTTAATAAATTTATCATGCCATTTTTTTGTCGGTTCTATTTTAACATCGTTCTTTGGAGTGTGTCTTATCTAATCTCATCCAATGCATTGATCTATGAAACCTGTTTTTTCTATGTGTTAGAATAGTAATCCATCATTAGTACCTTAGTTACACTAATTAGTCAATTTTATTGTTTTTTAAGCTTTAATACACTATGAGGTGGACTAGGGGTGCTTAGGTGGACATATGCCATTTCAATTTGAGTTTCCATGACCCACATGGGTACTCCAGCTTAGTAAACCAGCCACGTATGTACATCCATCATTACTGGTGCATTCCCATTCTTTGAATGTGGACATGCAAGTTGACTTGGAGCGCTAGAGTGGGATTTTGCCCAAATTTGGCTTGATTTGGTGCAATTAATGTTGCAATGAGACTCTAAACCACCTATTTTTAGACACCCATGCTATCCAAGGTGTAATCATTGACCCAAAACACATCACACATTCCACTTCAGAAATTCGTGGCAATTTGGGGATATTTGGGACGTGATTGACCCACTTAGGGGGGTTTGATGCCAATTTGGCAATTTTTGGGTTATTTGCTCACAATTGGCTTCCAAACCCATTTGAAAATATTATGATGTATTTATAAACCTGTTAATAACAATTTCATGGTTATACAGTCCAAAATTATCTTGTTTCCAGCTATCATTGTGTGTAATTTAACTGTAATTTGATGGTTTTTGCTGAATCTTGCACCCAAATTTGATTTGTGAACCTCACTAATGCTCCTATATTCTCATGTGTTTCGAATTAATCACTTTATGGTTCGAATTTATCACATGGTATTAGATCTGGTTGGATATTTTCGAGTTACAAACCAAATTCTTAGTGGATTTGAGTTGCTTTGTTAATGAATTCCAGATAAAATTGAATTGATGTGTGTAAAATTGTTAGCAATTTCACCACCATCAGCATAGGTAGTAATGGAGGCTACCCACATCATGCAAACACCCTTCAATTGTTTTGATTGGAAGGAAGAGATGGTGATTCAATTGAGAGCCAAGGGGCTTTTCAGAGTTACCATGGGCACTGAAGTGGAACCAAATTCTGGTGTAGAGAAAGCCAAGTATTTCAACAAATTGGATGAAGCATATGGATTGTTTTTTCTGAGCATCTCAAGAGAGTTGTTGTTCCACCTTGACAGTTTGACATCACCAAAGGAGGTTTGGGAGAAACTTGAGTCTCTATTTGGAAAAACTGATGAGCTACGTGGTCACCAGCTTGAGAATGAGCTGATAAGATGGAGCCCAACACACTATGATACAATCCAGGAATTCTTCACCAAGTTCAAATCACTTGGATTGCAGTTAAAACAATGTGGGATTGAGAAGAAGGAAGATCAAATGATCTTGTCTATACTTTTGAAGTTGGGGCCAGAGTTCTCAATTTTTGTGAGCACATTCCACTACGACAAACTCACCCTTCAAAACTGGAAAATGCCAAGCCTAGAAAACTTCATGGAGTCACTCACTCAAGAGTAGGACAAATTGGTCCAAATGGGTTCCATCAAGACCAAATATCAAGCACTAGCAGTGGGGATTTCAAATTCAGCAAAGGGCAAGCCCAAGTCCAAGAATTCGAAGTTGCCATACAAAAAGAAATAAAAAAAAAACCCAAATCTAATGAGGGAGCTTCGAATCCACCCAGAGAAAAGGAGAAGAAGGGAAAAGAGAAGGACAAATGCACTTATTTCCACAAGGGATGGCATACAGAGAGGTCATGCATGAAAAAAACCATAGACACCATGGCGCAGCTATTGGAGAAGAACAACATTCCAGTCCCTGACAGCGCAAGGAAGAAGGATGGAAACTCTAGTTCAAGTAAAGGTAAGGAGAAATGTCATGCTTTGGTAGCATGTAATTCTAACTCTTCATACTTTATTATTGATTTAGGTGCTTCCAGGAATATGGTATCCAGGAGAGAATTTTTCTCCTCCATGAGTTTGAATACTAGCCCAGCAGTTTGAATGGGAGATGATTCTAAATTCCAGACCAGAGGGATTGGGAGAATTTATTTAGACTATGGGTTCTTTGGTGATGTACTATATGTACCAGACCTTACAGAAAACTTGCTGCCACTCTACCAGATGACCCATATAGGATATCCAAAGAGAGTGATCTTCACTCCTAACTTAGTAGAGATTTCTGAAATCTCAACATACCAAGTTACTGCAGTTGGGTATGCTGATCATCATGAGAGAATGTGCAAATTCTCTAATTTCCTCCCTACTTCCAGTGATCAAGAACTTCAATCACATGCTAATGAGGTTTCCAAACTATGGCATTAGAGGTTTGGCTGCATGAATTACATATATCTCCAAACATTGCACATAGAATAAATGTTGGAAGGTCTTCCACAAATTTAGCCATCTACTGGAGCATGTATTGGATGTGTGATTGGGAAGCATCCTGAGCAGAGCTACGAGAAGGGGAAGGAAAGGAGATAAACAAAACAACTTGGTTTGGTGCATTCTGATTTGATTGGTCCACTACCCACTCCCTCATATGGTGGATCTAGGTATGTGCTTACATTCATTGATGACTACTCTCGATTTTGCTTGGTGTATTTTTTGAAATTGAAATCTGAGGTGTTTGAGAAACTTAAGTTTTGGAAAGCACTGGTAGAGAATCAGAGTGGGAAGAAGATCAAATTACTTAGGAATGATAATGGAAAGGAATATGTGAACAAGAATCTACAGCAACTTTCTGAGGGGTGTGGCATCCAAATGCAACACTCAACTCCCTACACACCATAGCAAAATGGTGTGACAGAGAGGAAAAATAGATCTCTCAAAGAGATAGCAACTTGCATAATAGAAGTGAGGGAAATTAATCCCAAGCTATGGGATGAATCCATCAACTGTGTTTCTCACATTCCAAACAGAGCCTTCCACAAATCAGTGAAAGGAATGACACCTTACGAGGCATGGTTTGGTGAAAAACCAGATGTCTCAAAATTCAGGATATTTGGGACAAAAGCATGGGCAAGAATCCCTTCAGAGAAGAGGAAAGCCTTGCAACCACAAAGAAAGGAGTGTCTCATGGTTGGATATGTTGAGGAAACAAAAGGGTACAAGCTATTTGACACTTCTACTTGCAAAACGTTTGTTGAAAGAAGTGTCAAATTCGAAGAAGAGCCAATTCCTGATTTCAAACTTGCATCGGGGGATTGCTCCTCTCCTCAACCATTCGAAGATGTAAGTGATGAAAAATGCTCTATTTTTTATGATAATTATGATATAAATGTTTCTTAATATGATATTTCTGTATATGACTCACCATCTAGGCCCAAATGGGCTGAAAAAATTGTGCAAGCAGCTGGGGAATTGACAGGAAATCCCCAAGAGCCTAGGAAAACTAGATCACAAACTAGTAAGGATTCTTTTGCAAGTGATAGTGCTCTTTATAAGAACTGGTACATGCTGATCAGTTATGATCCTCATACATATCAGTAAGCTTGTACAGACCCAATATGTAAGTCAGAAATGTTTTATTAGCTTCAGTCCCTCCAAGAGAACAATACATGGGAATTGGTTCCCCTTCCTCCCAAGAGGAAAGTTGTTCAATGCAAATGGGTTTTCCGGACCAAACTTGCTGCTGATGGTTCTGATATAAAAAATAAGGATATATTAGTGGCTAAGTTCTATTCTCAATTCCATGGACTTTATTACACAGATACCTTTTCACAGGTTGCAAAGATGGACTCAATTAGACTAGTTCTTGCACCGGCAGCTAGTAATTAGTGTTGGGAAGTTCACCACATGGATGTAAAGAGTGCATTCTTTCATGGTGAGTTACAAGAGGATATAAATATTCAGAATCTTTAAGGTTTCCAAGAGTATCCTTCATTGGTATGTAGGCTTAGAAAATCACTGTATGGACTCAAGCAAGCCCCCGAGGCTTGGTATGCAAAAATGGATGCTTTGTTGCTTTCAATTGGCTTCACAAGATGCAAATAAGACCCTAATGTGTATTTGCAGCAAAATGATGTTAATTTGAAGTTCATTTTTCTTTATGTTTATTATATTCTTATTACAATTTTCTACACCAATTTAATTGGCCAAATTAAGAGCTCTTTACACAGTCACGAATTTGCTATGATAGACCTAGGATTGCTAAGGCAATTTTTGGGCTTGGAAATTGAGAAAAATGGTAAGGGAATCATGCTGAGTTAGACATAGTATGCTTCAGACCTGATAAATAAGTTTAATATGTCTGAGTTTAAGGCATCCAAGTATCCCTTTCTTTCTGGTATTAAAATGCATGAATTTGGAAATTCCCCTGGATGGTGGATATTACACTCTACAGGAAACTAGTGGGCAGCTTGCCCTACCTCACTCATACAAGACCTGATTTGTCTTATGCTGTGAGTGTTGTAGGAAGACATATGCACCAGCCACATGATCTCCATTGGAGGGATGCAAAAATAATTATTCAGTATGTTCAGGGAACTAAGAAATTCGGGGTGCACTACATAGCTAGTTCCTCACTTCAACTAGCTGAAATTTGTAGTTCAGATTGGGCCAGTGATCCAACTAACAGAACGTCAAAATAAAGTTTTGTCTTCATGTTTTCTGAAGGTCCCATTTTCTGGTAAAGTTAGAAACAGCACACCATCTCACTTTCATCAGCAAAGGCCGAATACAGGGTAGCAGTCAATGATGCAACACAGTGTGTTTGGTTGCAGGGAATTCTCCAGGAGTTTGGTGTCACAATTGATTCTCCAACCAACATTTGGGTGGATAATCAAAGTGATGTCAAGATATATACTGATCCAGTATAGAGGCAGAGGAAAAAACACATAGAGATACACATGCATTACATCCGTGTCTTAGTGCATGACAGGGTGATCTCACTATAGTATTGACCATCCACAGAGCAAACTGCTAACATTTTTACCAAGGCTTTCACTGAGAAGACCTTCACTTACCTAAGATATTTGCTTGGGTTGATTTAGGGATGGTAATTTGTTGTTATATTATTGAAGGTGCATCCCCATTTCCATTCTTGAGGGAAGTTTTTTCCCATGAGGTTTTCCTTCTTTCCTCGGTTCACGTGGACAAATAAAAATTGTAATTTCTAAATTATGTACTTGAGGTGACTTGAGCCATTGTTGCCAAGGAATTTATAATTTTGTGAGAATACTTAGTTTTTAGATTAAGGGAGGGTGTTAGAAAATTAATCCATCATTATTACCTTAGTTACACTAATTAGTCAATTTTACTGCTTTTTAAGCTTTAATACACTATGAGGTGGACTAGGGCAGCTTAGGTGGACATATGCCATGTCAATTTGAAGTTCCATGACCCACATGGGTAATATAGGTTATTAAACCAGCCACATATGTACATATATCATTGCTGGTGTGCTCCCATTCATTGAATGTGGAAAGGCAAGTTGACTTGGAGCGCTAGAGTGGGATTTTGCCCAAATTTGGCTTGATTTGGTACAATTAATGTTGCATTGAGACTCTAAACAACCCATTTTTATACACCCATTCTGTCCAAGGTGTAATAATTGACCCAAAACACATAATCCATGCAAATTCAGCAATTCGTGGCCATTTGGAGATATTTGGGACGTGATTGGCCCGCCTAGGGGGGTTTGATGCCAATTTGGCAATTTTGGGTTATTTGCTCACAATTGGATTCCAAAGCCATTAAAACCTATTATGATGTATTTATAAACCTATTAATAAAAATTTCATGGTTATATAGTCCAAAATTATCTTGTTTCCATCTATCATTGTGTGTAATTTATATATAATTTGATGGTTTTTGCTTAATCTTGCACCCAAATTTGATTTGTGAACCTCACTAATGATCCTAGATTATACTATGGTTAAAATTACTCACTTTATGGTTTGAATTTCTCAAACTATGCTTACTCCAAATCCATTCCTAACTGTACATCCATACGAAAAGTATTAACTTGGAATTCAATAGGAAAAAGGACTTGTTTCCCATATACAAGCTCATAGGGTGTATGTCTAGTAGTGTTTCTCCATATTATTCGATAGGCCCAAAAGGCCTATGGGAGTCTATCTATCCAGTCCTTATGATGTAGATGAATGGTTTTTGTTAAGATAGCTTCCAATAACTTGTTGGTTGATTCTACCTAACCATTAGGCTGTGGGTGGTAGGGTGAGGACTTGCAATGTTAGATGCCATAATTCATGGTAAGTTCTTTCATCAATTTGGAGGTGAATTGAGAACCTTGGTCAGTGACAATTTCCCTAGGCACACCAAACTGAGTAAATATCTCTTCATATATAAATTCTATAATAGATTTATCTGTGGCTCGAAACAAAGCTTTAGATTCTACTCATTTGGTGACATAGTCCGTGCAAACTAGGATATACTACTTTTTGCAGTACATGGGATAGATTTTACCTACAAAATCAAGATCCCATTTCTCAAAAGGTTCAATCATGATCTGAGGTTGGAAGGGCATCTCATGAGATGATGTAGGTCTACCCATTCTTTGGAAACTGTCACATCCTTTAACATACTTGGAAGCATCCTTAAAAATGCTCGGCCAGTAATAACCAAAGTTCAACACTTTGTATGATGTCCGCTTATCCGAGAAGTGTCCTCCACATGGCCCATCATGGCATGCATGGAGGATTTTTGTCATCTCATCCTCTCGTATGCATATTTTGATAATAAGTCTGGACCAGTACGAAAGAGTTCATTGTCAACCCAAGAGTAGTTAGAACTTTGGACTATAATGCAACATTTCTCATGTGGGGAAAAGTTGTTTGGTAACTTCACAGTTGTTAAATAATTAGCAATGTCTGCAAACCAAGGATTTTGAACAGACATGAAAAATAGATGTTCGTCAGGGAAAGTATCATCAATGGGTTTAGCATCATCATCATGTTGAATACGAGAGAGGAAATCTGCTACCAAATTCTCTCTACCAGGTCGATCAATGACAGGGATGTTAAACTCTTGTAATAGAAGAAGACACCGGGTTACCTTGCCATTGGTAATTGGTTTGTTCATGAGAAATCTAATGGAAGAGTGTTTCGTATGCACAAAAACTTCATATCTTGTGATGTATAGAGTAGAATACTGCCAGAAACTCTTTTTCAGTAACAATGTAATTCAGTTCGGCAGAAGTCAAATTCTTGCTAACAAAGTAGATGGCATAATATTCTTGGCCTTCCTTTTGACCTAGGACTCCTCCTATGTCCAATTCAGAAGCATTAGTGGATATATGGAAGGGAAGGGACCAATTAGGACCCCTAATTATTGGTGCCACTGATAGCTTATCCTTTAAGACCTCAAAATCACTTTGACAATGACAACCCAAAATAATTTAAGGATCAAGAGGAGGAGGAATGACTTCTTCTACCAGCTCCATCTCCTTCTGTTGTAAGAAATTCTGCATGAAATATTGTTTAGATATCGGTTGATGATAAAGTCTAAGTCTGTGTCCGTTTATGACAAAGTAAATTTTCAAACCATCACTTTTCTTAATTTCTACTGACCCATTATCGAAGGCTGTAACTACCTCATATGGACCCATCCAATGGGTAGTTAATTTTTCTTTGAAATTTTTATACCTTGAGTCGAATAGTAATTCCCAATCCCCAATATTAAACTGCTTTTGCTTAATAAATTTATCATGCCATTTTTTTCATTGGTTCTGTATTAACATCGTTCTTTGGAGTGTGTATTGTCTAATCTCATCCAACTCATTGATCTATGAAACTCGTTTCTTATGTGCTTCTTCCAAATGCATGCCTAATTGTACATCCATATGAAAAGTCTTAACTTGGAATTCAATAGGAAAAAGGACTTGTTTTCCATATACTAGCTCATAGGGTGTATGTCCAGTTGTGTTTCTCCATGTTATTCGATAGGCCCAAAAGGCATCTGGGAGTCTATCTTCCTAGTCCTTATGATGTAGATGAATGGTTTTGGTTAAGATGGATTCCAATACGTTGTTGGTTGATTCTACCTGTCCATTAGCCTATGTGTGGTAGGGTGATAACTTGCAATGTCGGATGCCATACTTCATTGTAAGTTCTTTCATCAATTTGGAGGTGAATTGAGAACCTTGGTCAGTGAAAATTTCCCTAGGCACACCAAACTGAGTTAATATCTCTTTATATATAAATTCTACCACATATTTCTTTGTGGATTGAAACAAAGCTTTAGCTTCTACCCATTTGGAGGCATAGTCCGTGCAAACTAGTATATACTTCTTTTTGCGGGACATGGGAGAGATTCACCATACAAAATCAAGAGCCCATTTCTCAAAAGGTTCAATCATGATCTGAGGTTGTAAGGGAATCTCATCATATTACGTAGGTCTACCCATTCTCTGGAAACCATCACATCTTTTAACATACTTGGAAACATCCTTAAAAATTCTTGGACAGTAATATCTAGAGTGCAACACTTTGCATGTTGTCCACTTATCAGAGAAGTTTCCTCCACATTTCCCATCATGGCATGCATGGAGGATTTCTGTCATCTCATCCTCTCATATGCATCATCTGATAATAAGATCTGGACCAATACGAAAGAGGTCATTGTCAACCCAAGAGTAGTTAGAACTTTGGACTATAATGCGACATTTCTCGTGTGGGGACAAGTGGTTTGGTAACTTCCTAGTTGCTAAATAATTAGCAATGTCTACAAACCAAGGAGATTGAAAAGACACGACAAATAGATGATCTTCAGGGAAAGTATCATCAACAGGTTTAGCACCATCATCATGTTGAATATGAGAGAGGAGATCTGCTACCAAATTCTCTCTACCAGGTCAATCAATGATAGTGATGTTAAAATCTTGTAATAAAAGAATCCACTAGGTTACCCTACCATTGGTAATTGGTTTTTTCATTAGAAATCTAATGTCAGAGTGTTCCGTATGCACAAAAAATTCATATCCTGTGATGTAATGATGAAATTTATTGATAGATTAGACTACTACCAGAAACTCTTTTTTGGTAACAGTGTAATTCAGTTCGGTAGGAGTCAAATTCTTGCTAACAAAGTAGATGGCATAAGATGATTGGCCTTCCTTTTGACCTAGGACTCCTCCTATGGCCAAGTCAAAAGCATCAGTGGATATATGGAAGGGAAGGGACCAATCAAGACCCCTAAGTATTGGTGCCACTGATAACTTAGCCTTTAAGACCTCAAAAGCCCTTTGACAGGATTCAGTCCATTGGAATTATACATCCTTCACAAGCATTTTAAACATTGGTGCAACTATTTTAGTAAAATTTTCAATAAAATGACGATAGTAGCATGCATGGCCAAGAAAGCTCCTTACCTCCTTTTGATTTTTTGGAGAGGGAATACCAACAAATAATTCTATTTTGGCAGGGTCTACCTTGATCCCTTGTGAAGAGACATGATTCCCCAAGACTATACCTTTTGTTAATAACATTTTACCTTTTTCATGGCTAAGAGCTAGGTTTGTCTCTTCACATCAGATCAGGACCTTCTCAAGATTATCAAGAGCCTCTTGTAAGGTATTACCATAATATGTAAAATCATCCATGTACACCTCTACGAATTCATGTATAAGATCAGCAAAAATTCCTAAGACTGCACGCTGAAAAGTGATAGGTTCGTTACATAGGCTAAATGGAAAAACTCTATAGGCATATGTCCCCCAAGGGTGTTGAATTTTCATATGTTTAGCTAAGACATCAGTATATCATTTCATTTTTCATAAAAAAAGCATATAAATAGGATCACTGAAAGAAATAGTATCACAAGAACAACACAGATTTATCCTGGGAAAACCCTAAAGGGAAAAACCCAGCAAAAGCTTCCTCAATATAGATGCCCCAAAAAGGTAAAAAGGTAAAACCAACAAGGAGATCAAAAACCTGATCCTCCTCCTTCTCTAGCTACTTCTCTCCTCCACAAGTGCGCTACTCAAGTGAGAGTGTGTGTTACAAATGAGGAGCACTACACCTTTATTTATATTCATCCATTCACTTAAGTTAACTCATCTGTCATGTAGGCTCGAGTTACCACACTGGGGTGCTAATGACCCACCTTTACAATTAGAGGGGACTGCCTCATGACTCTTATTAGTTCTTCCGATTAGGAGCATCGGGGTACAAAGTAATACAAGTGGTTATCTCGATAGGACCATCGGGGACCACAAAGAAATACATATATAATATTCTTCGAAGTTACAATATTGCAACACTCCCCCTTAACGAGAAGGGTATCCTATAACAACAATAATAGGAGAGAGATAGAGGACATGATCAACATCATCAGGGTGATACATCTATAAATCATTGGAATATTTTCAACATCATGTAGTCTTCATCTTCAATCTTTAGTCTTCAACATCATCAGTACTTTGACCACTTCGATCAGCAACATCTTCAGCATCTTGACTCTTCAATCAGCAGCAACATCTTCAACACTTTGACCTTTCGATCAGCAACATCTTTAGCACTTTGAACTTTCGATCAACAACATCATCTTCAACACTTTGACCTTTCGATTAGCAACATCATCTTCAACACTTTGACCTTTCGATCAGCAACATCTTCTTCAACACTTTGGCCTTTCGATCAGCAGCAACATCATCATCATACTCTGATCTTTCGATCAGAAACATCATCATCAAAACATCATCAAAACATCAACATCATCATCATCAAAATATCAACATCAAAATATCATCATCATCATACTCTGATCTTTCAATCAGAATCATCATTATCATCAGCCTTTGATCTTTCGATCAAAAACATCATCAACCGAACATCATCATACTCTAACATCAACTCATTATCATACTTTGATAATACGGCATCATCATCATCAGTATCTCATCATCATCACATTCTGATCTTTCGATCAAAAACATCATCATCATCATCGCATTATGATCTTTCGATCAGAAAACATCATCATCATCAGCAACATCATAATCATAAGCAACTTCTAATCTTCCAATAAAAAAACATCATCATCATCATATTCTGATCTTTCGATCAGATAACATCATCATCATCAGTAACAACATCATCATTATATTCTATCTTTCAATCAGAGAACATCATCATCATTAGCAACTTCTGATCTTTCGATCATAGAAACATCATCATCATCATATTCTGATCTTTCGATCAGAGAAAATCATCATCATCAGCAACAGCATCATCATCATATTCTGATCTTTTAATCAGAGAACATCATCATCATCAGCAACTTTTGATCTTTCGATCAGAGAACATCATCATCAGCAGCAACATCTGATCTTTCAATCAGTACATCATCATCATCATTAGCTACAACCTGCAATCCACAACTCAAAGACAAAAAGTCTTTGGATCACTTTTGGACTTAAAGTCCAGGGATGATACAATCCCACCACATTCTCAACAACCAAAGTTACTGGATTGATTACGGGAGAATCAATCCCTATCACTTTAAGACTAAGTCCAAGGACGATGCAATCCTACCACATTCTCGAGGACCAAAGCCACCGGATTGATTATGGGAGAATCAGTCCCTCTCACTTTAGTACTATGTCCAAGGACGATGCAATCCTACTACATTCTCGAGGACCGAAGCCACCGGATTGATTATGGGAGAATCAGTCCCTATCACTTTAGGACTATGTCCAAGGATGATGCAATCCTACCACATTCTCGAGGACCGAAGCCAGCGAATTGATTACGGGAGAATCAGTTCCTATCACTTTAGGACTATGTCCAAGGATGATGCAATCCTACCACATTCTCGAGGACTGAAGACATTGGATTGATTACGGGAGAATCAGTCCCTATCACTTTAGGATGATGTCCAAGGATGATGCAATCCTACCACATTCTCGAGGACTGAGGTCACCGGATCTATTATGGACAGATGTCCCAGGATGATACAATCCCTCTTCATTCTCGAAGACCGAGGTCTCCGAATCACTTTAGGGAAAGTGCCCAGGGATGATACAATCCCACCACGTTCTCAAGGACCGAGGTCACCAGATCTATTGTGGACAGATGTCCCAAGATGATACAATCCCTCTTCATTCTCGAGGACCGAGGTCTCCGAATCACTTTAGGGAAAATTCCCAGGGATGATACAATCCCACTACAACATCACTACTCCCCCATTCGAGGAAGGTCTTTCCGAACAACACCAAGCTTGTATCGAAAGTGTTCGAACTCTACTCGAGGCAGAGGCTTCGTCAGTACATCATCATCCAAACCATCATCATCTATATCTTTAGTATAGAAATATTGAAAGCATCATCATCTCTATAGTCAGTATAGAAATACAAAATCACCATCATCTGCATCTACAGTATGTAAATACTGAAATATCATCTATATCTTCAGTATGGGAATACTGAAATCATCATCATTTATATCTTCAGTATGGGAATACTGAAATCATCATCATCTATATCTTCAGTATGGGAATACTGAAACATCATCATCTCTATATTCAATATAGAAATACTGAATCACCATCATTTGCATCTACAATATCATCATCTGCATCTTATCTTGTATGTAGAAATACCATATTTCTGTGTGTTACGTCGGAGCACAGGGTTCTTTGTCATCACAACTATGGTTATCACATAGAATCATTGTAGTATCCATCTTCAGGTCAAAGAGACCTGTTATTAGCTTCTGAATCCATATGGCTTCACAACTTAGTAGAGCAATCTACTATGTATTCTGCTTCAACCGTGCTAAGAGAAACACTGGATTGTTTCCTACTAAACCATGAACTCATAGCAGACCTCAAACAAAAGCATCTACCTGATGTGCTTTTCCTGTCTGAGATACTTCTAGCCCAATCTGCATCTGTGTAGCCATACAATCTATACTCATGGCTACCATCATAGTATAGACCAAAGTCTATAGTCCCTTTCAGATATCTCATCACATGTTTTGCAGCTACTAGGTGAACCCGTCTTGGTTGAACAAGATATTGACTTAAGGTGTTCACAGCAAAACAAATGTCTGTTCTGGTATTTGTCAAGTACATCAATGACCCAATGATTTGTCTGTTGTGAGTCACATCCACTAACTCTGATGAGTCATCAGCTAACAGCTTCAGGTTGGAGTCCATGGGTGTGGCCATGGCTTTGCATTCCAACATATTGAATCTCTTCAATATCTCTACCGCATACTTTCCCTGGTTGAGAAATATTCCTTCTGAACTTTTCCATACTTCCAGACCTATGAAATAATGCATTAACCCAAGGTCTTTCATCTCAAATTCTTCTGCTAGTTTCTTCTTGCTTTCCATGATCTATTTCTCATTCCGTGTCAAGAATAAGTCATCCACATATAATAACAGGATGACAGGTTCATATTCTACAACCTTGTAGTAAAGGTTAGGATCGACTTTACTCTTGGCAAGGCCCATGCTCATCAGGAAACTATCTATTCTTCCATGCCAAGCTCTGGGATCTTGCTTCAGGCCATAGAGGGCCTTCTTCAACTTGCATATGTGAGTCCATTTGTCTTCAACTTCAAATCCTTGTGAATATTCTATGTAAAACTCTTCCTCAATCATTCCATTAAGGAATTCTTGTCTTTACTTCATCATAGAAGAAACTACCATGATAGTTCTAAAGGAAGTGTCCCTTACTTCCTAGAGTAAGTGTCTCTTCATAATTAATTCCCTCTTTCTGATAGAAACCTCTAGCCACAAGTATTTCCTTACTTTTATCGTCAACATATTTTATCTTGCAAATTCATTTGGAAGATACCACATTCTTTCTTTCTGGTTTGAGTACTATATCCCAAACATCATTCTAGTATTCTTTCATCATAACATTTTCCATGAGTTCATCTTGTCAGGTCATCAACATATCCTAGTCTTCTGCATTCAACCTTGAAGGTTGGAACCCACTTTACTCTTGGTAAAGTCTCGATCCATCATGTCGTACCATGTTGAACTCAGATATCTTCTGTAGTCACTCCCCTTGAAGTATCATCTTCCCTCTTCATTCTGTACAGGTGGTTCTATGCTTGATATATATTGGTCAATAGAGTATGTCATGCCATAGTCTATTCTTCTGAGGCAAATCACGAACCTTGCTTTGTACACTTTATCTTCTGGATCCATATGGAGGATACTATGTACTTCCCTTTATGTCTCGAAATCATATCATATACATCATTCCCCATGATCAACTATTATTCTTTGATCATAGCTTCTTTCATAGCATTCTTTTCTTCATCTTGAGTTATCTCTCGTACCCATGGTGGTCTTCATCCTTCGAGGTGGATCTACCGCTCTCTGAAGATCTTTCTTCCGTCATGGTGTCTCTGACCCTGGGAGCTATTGCAGTGAATCTTGAATTGTCATCACTTGTTCTTCAGAACAAGTATCATTCTTCTTATAGGAGGTTGTACAGGACCTTCCCTACAATTCAAATGCACCAGCTGCATGGTTAGAAATATTTCATAAAACATATGCATAATAATAAATTCTTATGCATCATGCAATTGTTTAGCCAATACAATAATCATCCATATCTCACATAAACTTTCTAGATGCCTTCCATTTCTATCATGACATTATTGAGATTGTGCACTAATCCAATATGTCATCAAGGCGGCTTCATTCTAGATAAGTAGCAATGGAGAGCACCATGAGCTACTTACCCATCACATGCATATTAGTAGTATACAGTCATTAATGCAAACAATCTATCATGCATAACACATAAACTGAATATAATCAAATGTATAACAAAACAATATCATGAAGTGGCAATTGAATACTTATCTTTTATTTGTTTCGTGGGTAAAATCCATCTTGATCATTCTGCTTCATCATCTTCTTCATTCATGACATCATCATTTCTTATTTAAATGATAAGATGGATAAGAGGTTCTTCAAGAATTGAGTTCTTCACATTCCTCATCGCTTGAGGGATCTTCTTTGAGTGGTGAGAGCTTGATCTTCAATTGCTCCCATCTTCTTCTTCTCTTCTTATAAGTCGAGCTTCTTCTTCTTCCTGAAGTAAACTGAATGTAATCACTTCCTTCTGGCATACATTATTCGCATGAATGAATCCCATGATCCTGGGAGACCATTCAAGGTGGCTATCACCACTTCTGCATTCTCCGCTTCTTCTTCTACTACTTCAAGATGTTCTGCATTCTGGATCTTCACATTCTTCAACTTTTTTCTTAAATCCATCTTCTGATTTATGTTCTTATCTTCAAATAGCTTGATCAAGGAATCAAACATCTTCGATGTCTTTAGGGACGACACTTGCAGTACAAGTTGATCCGTGATTGAATCAATAATGATCTTCTTGGCCTTGATCAAGTTCTTCTTGTGTAAGGATTTGAGCCTCATCTTCGTATGGAACTGGGGCCTCTCTACTCATGTAGGTGTCCAATTAATTTTATTCAGAGAGATCAAATGCTTGGAAGTTGTCAACTTCACCAAGCTTATCAACAAGCTGATGTGATATATCACTTTGAAATGAGAACCTCAAATTCAAATAGCAAAAGATTAGATCTTACCGATTTGAGGTGTTCGTCCTGCTTTCGGAGCTGGCTGATCTAGGGTTTGTCAGAGAAACCCTAATTTTAAAAACTTGGAATATTTTAGATCTGATTGGATAGAAATATATATCTCTTCAAATGGAGCTGTCCAATGTACTCCTTTTTTGAAAACAGTGGAGGAAATCTCTCGGAATAGGAAGCCCTAGTTTTCCAATTTCTTCTACAGAAATTCTTATCACTACTTCTGTTATATATCCGAAATTACAGCTCCTCTATGTCCTAAATTTCTCACGGAGGTAACCTCGCATGTCCCTGATGCAACACTATATATTTCATCAGAATTGGTTTCACCAATTGGGATTTATGATCATTTTCCGAAGGTGACATGTTTCAGGACTGTTCAGAATAGAGAAGTTGTACAGCCTGCCATGTGTCACTGTTTCATCTTCTGGTTCTGAAATTAAAACCACAAAAATTAACGTCTATTCTATTTCTGGAATATCTTCAGGAATTTAATTTGGACCTCTGTAGCCCATGCTATGGCAATTTTCCCCAGGTGTCTTGTTTAGGGATAAATTCTAGAGGAGGCTGGAACCCTTACTTTGAGGAATCATATCTCCCAGAATATAGCGAATCAGAGGCTGAATTTTGGACACAGTATACATCAAGATTTCATATTAGGCCTGTGAAATGTTCAGCCCTTGAGCCATCTCCAATATTGGTATATAGTGAATTTACCAAAACGTAGAAGTTTTAGTATTTAGGGTTTTTCTAGCTTGGGGTCAAACTAGGGTTTGACTTTCTTGGAGTTTCACCCAACCAAAAATCTTGATCCAGGTCTCTAAACTTCGATTTTGATGAGGAGAGAAATCCTATGCTAGGCTCACTAAAAAATTCCTCTTTATTAAGAATCCCTAATTTCCCGCACTGAAAACTGAAAATGCTCGGAATCAAATTCTGCTTCGACAGAAAGATGCACCCTTCAATGGAGAGTCAGCCTAGCCTTCTTTTGTTGTTTGATTGTGGAGAGAGAACCAAAAAGTAAGAATCCCTAGCTTCTATATCTTGTGAAAGCTGTCCTATTTAGGTTAGCTCTGATACCATGTTGAATTTTCATATGCTTAGCTAAGACATCAGTATATCATTTCATTTTTCATAACAAAAGCATATAAACAGGATCACTGAAAGAAACAGTATCACAAGAACAACACAGATTTATCCTGGGAAAAACCTAAAGGGAAAAACCCACAAAAATATTCCTCAATATAGATGCCCCAAAAAGGTAAAAAGGTAAAACCAACAAGGAGATCAAAAACCTGATCCTCCTCGTTCTCCAGCTACTTCTCTCCTCCACAAGTGCGCTACTCAAGTGAGAGAGAGTGTTACAAATGAGGAGCACTACACCTCTATTTATATTCATCCATTCACTTAAGTTAACTCATCTGTCATGTAGGCTCAAGTTAATTATGTAGGCTCGAGTTACACATGTAGGCTCAAGTAACCACACTGGGGTGCTAATGACCCACCTTTACAATTAGAGGGGACTGCCTCATGACTCTTATTAGTTCTTCCGATTAGGAGCATCGGGGTACAAAGTAATACAAGTGGTTCTCCCGGTAGGACCATCGGGGACCACAAAGAAATACATATAGAATATTATTCAAAGTTACAATATTTCAACAAAGGGCACGTAAAGGTAGTCTTACCTTGATCCTCAGGTGCTATCAAAATCTGATTGTATCCACTATACTCTTCAAGAAGGGAAAAATATTGTTTTCCATGCTCCTCCTAGAGGGAGGACAAGGTCTGGATCACCTCGAAAATCCATCCTAGCATAAAGAAATTGCTCCAGTGCTGGTAGTTGCTGCTCCCACCAGAAGTAGAAGTCATCATCGTACACACTCTGCACTAAGCCACCTCCTCCTTAATGGAGGAAGATGTCTCCCCATCTGCTCAGCCTAGGTTGACATGGAGATCGGACTGGTAGGGATATGGCAGGGCTCAACCCTGGCACTCTCTCTCAAAGAAGGAAACCAATATGCTAGAATACCCAAAGTTCTTCCACCTTCCTCTCTTGCAATCAGAGAGTTGTTTTCTCAAAATTGGGACAACTCTTGAACACCAATCATACAGGGCACCTTGCATACAATCCACTGCCAACCTCATTTGGTTCCATGTAGCTAGGTGTAGTGAATATGATCCCGCAACCCTCACTATGGTGCTGGTCAGTACCTATAGTGGAAGATCACATATATGTGTAATGGGGATGCAACTCCCTCTCTTTTTGGTACCAGGTGTGCAGTACACATAAATGTAGTTCTGGACACTTAAAGGATCACCACCCTTGTCAGTGCCCTCTAAGTTGACCGGTGCTCCTCGTCGTGATAGACCGGCAATAAAATATATGTCCTCGGAAGTAATTTCCAAAGTTTCACCTTGTAGGTCAAACATCCATAAATCATGGTCCCAATAGTTTATCATGAACTCTAGCAAGCGTACATTGGCTCGCATAGGTGATGAGAAAAAGAATTTCAATAACCCACTCATTCGTAAAACATGTACGGTGGGCACACTTTGGAGTGCTTCCTGGTCCATATTCTCATGCTCCTGTTCCCTCCATTCCAACACCATATTCACACCTAGCAAGAAAAACATTATGGATCTTTAGTATCATATCAATTTTCAAAATTTTTGACTCAACATATCTTTTTCTCCTTCACGCAGTACACGCGACTGTATAGTTAGACATGTCGCGTACTGTACGCGACTGTCCCTCAGGGAAACCCACGTGAACCTAGGTACACAGCGTGACCTGCTTTAGGATGCTTAAAAACATAAAATTGGGACTCAAAATTGAAAATTGTTAGGATCAAATTGAAGAGCTCGTGGTGTAGGCTTACCTACAACTTGCAGAATTGGATTTTGTCCACTGGATTGTCCGCACGGATCGAATGAAGGTAGAGGTAAAAACTTGCTTTTATGGCTAAAATTCAAAATGGTAAGTTTTATTTTAATTTTTGAACTATTTATAGAAATTATATTTCTAAAGTGGGTTTTTTCCTATAGTTCGAAATGTATTTAACTAATACCATATCGCTTTTGGCCTTGTAACAGGTTTTTCATCATTATGAAGTGTTTTTGCTCCTATAGGGTGGTTTTTGTCATTTCCAATGCATTTTTGCATCTATACTTAATCCATGTTAAACTTAGCAATCAACATTTTTCCATGGACTATGGTATTTTAAAACCATTAGCTCCCTGTCTCTACCATTGTTCTTCTGTGGATAGGACCTTCCTCTCATGAGTATCCTCATTTAGAACCTATGTTGTCTTTTGATACTCATGCTGCAGTTGTTTCAGGTACAGGGGTATCCTCTTAGCTATTTTTCACGCCAAATAGATCCTCTTTTTTATCTCTTTTTACAAGCTATCCCTTTATAGTACTCCCCGCCCTTATGGAGTTTCTTTAGGCCTAGTTCTGACTCCTTAAAAACAGACTTGACTGTCGAGTTAACTTGTCTGTTCAAGCTCATTAAGAATATGTGAATGGGCATCCACATTGGTGGTAGGTTATCTCTTTCTCAGACCTTGCGGAATAATACGAGAAAGGATCACTCTCTTTTCTACTGAATTGAGAAGAGTATTCTCGGGCATAGGTTTATCACTTTTCCGGAACCGAGGGACTAAATTTACGGAAAAGGAACTCCCGGTATGAGCTTAGTTTTATCTTTTTTGTGCTCTGGACCTAAACATGAAAAATATTTCGAGTGTACTTTATGTCTTTGTCATGCTCATTAAACATTAAAGAACAAAGCATCGAGTTTATTGTTGTAAGCCCATTTCTCATACTCAAATGGATCTTTTCGAGTGATCTTTCTTTCCTTCATGCTTCTAAAACTCAAGATATATGTTGTTTTCAAAGGAGCATTGGGTAGGTGGTAATTTAACCTTTTTCGGACCTCCCTGACTAAGTACGAAAAAGGTTCACCTTTTCTTCTGTAGAAGTTAAGAGAGTTCTTCTGTGGTATGTTTTTTACTTTTCTGGCCTCAGGAGACTAAATTGGATGAAAAAGGACCTCCCTGGAGTCTTCTTTGGAGTTTTTAGACTCTCTAAATGTGAAAACACCGACTGAGCATGTACTAGTTCGGGCTCATTAAATCCATGAATCAGTGACACTATCAAGCATTATTTTCTCTTCTCTTCAAGCTTGTTAAAAAGTGAAGAGAGATCCGAGTTGAATTTCCTGGACTCATTAAAATTTAACAGGGAAGGTAAGGAAGAAGTTTTCTCTTGTTTTCAGTTAGTGGCAGCATGTCATCCTTGAACATAGTACTCTCTGTTTTTTTCGATACCCATGTCTCAGTCTTCACTTTCAGTTCAGCTATTGCTTCGAGTTTACTACTCCTCCTCTTGTCCGTTATACCTGGGGAATCTGATCATGTCTCCTACATGACAGATAAGTTTAGTTGTTCTATCTATAAATTTAAAAGCTGCCTTGGGTCATCTATGTGTCATGATCATTGTTCAAGGACTCAACTCAATGTCTGATCTCTATCCTGATCCCATCATTGTCGTATCTGTTATCATTTGTGTCTACCTTCTTTCACCCAGTTCCTAGTCACTCTTGTGATCCGTTGGAGGATCTATTGCCTTTTGTATCACAGCATGGTTCTGCATGAGTACTTCCTGACAACGAAGACCTAGATTTTTTATGAACGTACCTCAAGATTCACTTTCATCATTAGTGAACTCCTTTGCTTTAGTTGTTGATTATCACCTATTGATTGACAAACTATTGAATCCACTCCACGTTCGACTTCAACCTACATTTATTGACATGGCTTGGATTGTATTGGTTCTTTGGGATTGTTTATGAAGACCTTAGTTCCTCATTTATGGACTAAGTCGTGCAAGATTATGTTCCACTTATGTACACAGCTTCTAGATCTTTGAAGACTCATCATTATTGTATATTGTGGCTTTGATCCACCTTTGTAATATATGTGGTCTTGTACCCGTATCATATGATTTACTCAAATATTGTAAAGGAGCTAGTGTTCTAGTATATTGAACATAGAATCCTCAGATATGACTTTGTATATGAAATTATTATGTATTTGTTTCAGGTACTACCTCTGCTCCATTGGATTTCTGAGTTCTCCAAATATAAATATTATAATGTATTTCGGCCATCGCTTCCCTCTGACCTCACACATTAGGGGGCATCTGTTATCAACCCAAATGGCACTTCTCCATCCGAGTGCCGACATTTCATATGTTGGCGCACAAAAGGACATTTATGGATTGAAGGTTTCCTAAAACACTATAGATGGGCATGTTATGAAATACATTCACTATCCATCCAGCTTGCCAGATTTACCTTTTCATATGTCAATTGATGTATTGGACTTTTCCTATAAGCAACCCACGTACATACGCGACTTTTCCTACATCATATCACGTACTGTACGCGATTATTGTCATTTCAACTCACGTACATATCTGTATGTGGGTTTCCCTTATAGAAACTCGCATGTTATACGCAGGTTTCCAGTATCAATACTCGCGTACGCCTTCCTTTGACATTAAAAATAATAATTCATGATTAATGGAGATGTGTTAAGCCCTAATCAATAACTATCTTAACTGTCTCAACCTCCTCAACCTTCAAAACTGCTCTATTTCACTAAGTATAAATAGAGGTCTTGGGAAGGGCATTAAAAGATATAATTGGAGAGCAAAGTTATGCTGGTGGTATCTAGTCAGAAGTCTTTGGAGTAGCAGAACTCAGAATCCTTTGGTTGCAGAGGAGTCCTTGTTTCAGGCATTGGGTTGTAACCTTATCTCATTCACTATTGTTAATAAAGAGAATCCTTATTCCAAATGTGTGTTGAATATCTTTCATGTATCATGGCTTAATGAATATTTATGATTAAGCACTCTATATATTGTTTATCTAACTTGTCATATATACATGTACAAGTTTGCACTTGGAGGATTTGCTCTTTGCAGGTGAAGGAGGTGCATCCCTGAAAGCTTTGGAGGAGAAGCAGAACAGGAGAAGACAAAGATTGGATAAACCGTCGTTAATCGGGTAAGTACATTCTATCTTACTATTTCCTTTCTGTACTTTAAAGCTGATTGTCTACAAGTTTTAAGAGTACGTTGGTAACCCCAAACCTTCGGTTATAAGGTGTTTATTCCTGAACAAAAATAGGACCATAAATATTAAGAAGGTCTAATATCCCATTTGTCTCTTGTGAAAACAAAGATACCAAAATGTAGTTTTTAGACTTAATACTATTGATTAGGTTATATTCCCCCTTCCCATCCATGATTAGGCCTCCTAACAGTCTCAATGTGCCAACACATTCAAAAATACATTCTAGGAGGGATTTCTTGAGTGCACTAGTACACATCTATTCATAGATTATAATTTCTTGACTAAAAAGTATAGAGGGTTTGTGAAAAAAATGAGACACTTTAGGGATTATATCTTGGCAGAAGATTCCAAACCCCTACTGTTAATAGAGATCAATTTGATTTGGAAACCTTGTTGTGGGTTTTTTCTTCTCTAAGTGCCTTAATGATAGTTTTCTTTCTTCCTTATTGTACATTAATTCTATCATGAAAAATTGTCTTAGCAGTATTTGAGATACACCCCACCTTTTTCTTTCATATGTTCCATAGCGAATAACTTCTAGGCCTCCTATAAAAGAGATGGAAGATTCCTTTTATAGAGGTTAAATTTTATACTTAGTGTGTTATCTATGACTTGAGTGATTTAAAATTGATTAGGAAGATGTATCATATTGATGGGAAGTCATGAAAACTTCCATTATAACAAGGATTTCACCCTTTTCTTCCACAATATGGCTACATGGTGGAGGGATATGAGTGGGTAGAAGGGCGAGGGATGGGGGATGGAAGTATGGAGGGGTATATAGGGTAGGTGGGAAATATGAAAGGGGGAATGGTTGGAGAGAGAGGGATCATGGCTAACAAGATTAGGGAAAGTTGAGGAAGGGATAAGATGATGGCATCTCATGCTAACATTTCCTTCAACTTCTTGAGGGATTTGGAAAATTATTCTAGGGAAGTAGAATGAGGGGAGGATGAAAGAGATGAAGGAGTTCCTAAATAAACGAGACATTTTCCTTTGATTGAACAAGAAGGGATCAAGGATTATTAGGGAGAGGAAAGTAGGCTTTACTTGAGTGTCACTCTTCCTCCTCAAGTTCTCATGATCTTTTACCAACTACAATCCTTCGATGGAAAGCATCTTGCAGATGACATGTTTCCCTAGAATATTGAAATTTGAATGGAATTGTGATGAATTTGAGCCACTTCCATTGTGTGATATCACCATATTTGGAACTGATGCATTAAAGAAGGCCCTCATTGATGTCGATTTCCACTAAAATATTTGCAACTAATAGGTTGTCCATATCCAAATTTTGGTCACTAATATTTATTTTCTTACCAATTATATCCCGAATTATCTTCAATATGCATGGAGTCTAGATTTCTAGAGGGATATTTGGGAGCTTTTTCAATATTTGGATTTCGATAATTCTTTCCTTAACTAGATCAAAACTTGGAACCTAGTCCCAAGTATAGACATGCCACATTATAGAAGTGTGGTCTTGGATTCTTGATTTTGTCTTGGTCTCTTTGGTTCTTGAATAAGAAGGTTATATAAACCATGGATTTGAAATGTAAATTAGGGGCATATCCATTGATTTTATCCCATATCACTTCCACCTAGCCTTTGAGTGCTTTAATTTTCATATCTAACAATCCATTGAATTTTTTAATAAAAGCACACTTAGATTATTGTAGGATCATATTTTTTATCTCCAATTCTAGGAATTCCAAATGTATACTGATTGGGAATTGCTTGACACTCTCAGATTTATTTTAGTTAGATTCAAACAAATTTGGTTATCACTAGGGTTAGGGTGATTATATCGAACATGTACAGAAGGTGAATCCCAAGCATAAATAGATTTGATAATATCTACTCGTAAGAAGTCCATTTTTTTTTTTCAAAGAGTGAAAATACTTAACATCTGAATATGATGCATTGTAACTTCCTTGTATAGATGGTCATTATGAGGATATGGAATCAAGTTCCCAATCAAATAATGATGGGTTTAAAAGAGAGGGAGAGGAGATTGGATTTTCCTGACATCACTTGTTATTATTGGGATCTATAGGTAATTAAGAATCCATAAAATGAGGCTTGTTAGAGGGATCATAATGGTGAGTGTAGAGAGGTGAGAGGCTTGGTAGGGTCGAGACTAGCTTGAGAGATATCGTTATAAATATTTCCATGATTTAACTAATAATGAAAATGAATGGGAAAACATAGTGGGATTTCATGTCTAACTCAACTTATGCACCAAAAAAAATTAAGAATCATTAATTGTGTAATCCACCTCGAAGCCCTATGGTTTAGATTGAACCCCCATGCTTTGGTAGGTCTTCAATTCAAGATGAAGGATTATGGTTCCATTTTTTCCATATGTTGAATCTCCTCCTTCATTTTCTTATTTAAAGAGTCTTTACATATATCCCTCATGGTTTCATGCATTTTTAAATCTACACCAATCCAATTTGGTCAAATCGATTCACACCAACAATTACATTAATGATTCTAGTTACTCAGTCACCATGAATTGAATGGTTTGGTGATGGTTGGAAGAGTATGTGAAATTCCCATTTATTAAAGGCATTTGTCAGCAAATAACCACACTTTGTATTTTTCATAATTCCAAATGCATTAATCCTTATATGTCCAATCCATACTCAAACATAGTGAAACCAACTTGGGAGATGAGAGCAATCAGAGGTTTTCTCATTCAAACTATTTTTGGTGGCCCAAATTTCCAGTCAACATTTTTAGTCCAGCTTGCAATGCTTGGGAAAAGGGAAATTCACCCAACACACAAGGACATGCTTAACCCAAATGAATTACACATGGAAATAGAGGAAATTCTCCCAATAAGAGAAATGTGACAACGAGCCAACCTTCACATGACTCATATGGTATTTATGGCCCGTGTACAACCTCAAGTAATTGGAAAACACTATGTGTAGCCTCCAGGGATTCTACTGTGCATTGTACAACCCTCAAACTTCTTCTAATTGCTAAGCAATGCTTAGGAATTTAGCTAATGATGTGTCTACTTCAATGAATTTTCCATATAGATTAGAAATATAGGAAAAATAATGCAATATTCAATTTTGGAAGAGGTACTTGGATTAAAACAATAGTTTGATAGTTTCTATGTTTGACATGTTTACAAGGAGCACAATACTATAGCAGATATCTTGTATAAAGAAGGCATTCCTTTGTCTCTCTGGAAATGGCGCTTATCCAAGCAAAAGAATGGGGTAGGATTCAAGTTTTATCAGCATCCTTTCCTTGATTGATCTCTAACAATTTATTTCTTCATCACTATTGAAAAGTTTCTATTCCTTTCACATACAACTATATTTTAGCTGATTATGCAATATTATCTTGATCTATTTCAGACTCATTATATTTTTCAGGAATCCCTTTATAATTTTCAATTCTTGTTGTACATATACATGAAACTCTATGTTAGAGGTTTCTATGTTGAGAGATCTCAAAACTCTGTTTTTTGGGGACACTTTTGAGGAATGTTTTTTGTTGCTGAAAGAAGAAGACATATTAATATGTGCTTGTTTTATAAGGAGGATTTCTAGTCCCTTGGAATAGAAGAATACATGGTACAAGCATGTTTATGCATAATGTAAGTTTGCTTCTTATGATAATAAAATTACATTTTTTTTTGAGGAAAAAAATTGTAATACAATACTATTATTTCTAGGGAGAAAACATATTTTTTATTCATGTTGAACAAAAAATAAAACCTTTGGGATCCCTAATCACATAATAAAAAAAAATGAATATTTATGTTCTTCTTTATTAAACTTCCTTCACGATTCACCAACACACTAACTAGAATTGGGTACCAGGAACATTCTACAAATCCCATAACCTTCAGAACTAGACTTTATGAATAGTCTAATTCTTTAAACAAGGAGAAACTTCTTAACAACTAAATTCAAGACTTATAAACCAAAGACATAAAACATTTGGTGGTAGAAGACATTAGAAAAGAAAAATATTGTATCAATAGATACCAATATTCAGAAGAGAAGCATGCCATAATTCTCTTAAAATTCATTAACATCCCTCAACCTATAATTTATTAGAGAACCTTCCAAAAATATTCCTATAAAATATGCTTTTCTTGTAAATGAAGCCCATCCTTTGATAAGTTATCCACCTAAATGTTTAATTCTCTAAGAACATGAGTAAAACCAATAACTTGGAAAAAGACATACCTAACCCTGCCTTCAGTATTTAGACATGAATAACACATACCCGACCCTTCCTTATACCTCCTTCATATTAATTCATAGGTAAGGACCATGTTCATCACAATAAGCTACATAAACAAAATGCATTTCAAATTAGCCTTAGCCTTCCATATTTTCTTCCACCACTATTTCTCATTACCTATCACATGACGAAGTAAACAAACATACCCCAACTTAAATGAAAAGTGCATCCGCCATGGTTTATTTTGAAAATCATCTCATCCTTCTTGTTTGAAATTTAGATGTGAGCCTTGTTAATCCCTATGAGGACTACAACAAATCCCTGTGATTAGATTCCTTTTTATCTCCCATTTTTGCTTCTACTAACTGTTTCAATGTATTTTCCTCCATTTTTTTAAAAGTCGACGCTATTTGTGTCCATTAGAGGAATTTTGATGTCTAAAATGGGCCTCCTGATGAAATAATAAAATAATATTTATTAATTTTGGAGGAAGAAAGAAAAAACTACTTTTTTGGTTCATATTTTCAACATATCTCACAGTGCTTTTAGTAAAATTTCGAGCGGGAGGGATCGTTGGATACAGAATTTATTTTCACATCCAACGATTACCCACACTGCATACTTTTGACGGACCCTGCTACCCAAAAACAAGAAATACCTGAAAAAACGTGATGATGACATCATCACATTTTTTGAGGTATTTCTTGTTTTTGGGTAGCAGGGTCCGTCAAAAGTATGCAGTGTGGGCACTCGTTGGATGCAGAAATAAATTCCACATCCAATGATCCCTCTCGCTTGAAATGTGAGTAAAAATAGTGGGAGATATGTTGAAAATATGAACAAAAAAGTAGTTTTTTTTATGACAAATATGTCAAGTCAACCATTATGGTTGACTCATTTTATTGCAATTCTATTTGTTCTTGAATTCCAACTCACAATAATTTATTGTTGGCTCATTTTAGACCCCAAAATTCCTCTAATGATTCTTTGTGCAAACTAACCAAAATAGGTGATAAAGTTGGCCTTTTTTATCGCCGACTTTAGCGTCATTTTTAGCTTCTAGTTTATATTCTTTTTTGGATTCCTTTTTTACTCCTGCTTTAGCGTCTAGTTTAGTTCTGTTAGTTCCCTATGTAGATTCCTCTTTAGCTTCCTATTTTTATCCCTTTTTTAGATTCCTTTTTAGATTTGCTGTATATTCCTTGTTAACTTCCTTATTTTCTCCTATTTTAGCTTCCTTTTTAACTTCTAATTTAGCACCCTTTCTAGCTTCTAGTTTGGCTTCCTATTTAGAGTCCAATTTAGCGCATGTTGTGCCTAAATATTCCTATAAATCCCATATACCCATAGTTAGGGATTAGGGTTTTATGGTTTAAGGGTTAAGGGATTGAGAATTAGGGGTTAATGGATTAAGGGTCAAGGGCTAAGGGGTTAAGGGAATAAGGGTTCAATAGTTTAATTGTTAATGGCTTAGGGATTAGAGGTTAAGTGGTTAATGTTTAAGGGAGTAATGGTTAAAGGACGAACATAAATTACAATAAAAATTACAACGCTCTTAAGGGAGTAATGTCAAGCATTTATTTCTAACGCTCTTCATGTGTTTACATGGAATATAAATAAATTACAAGGATGGATTAATGATTATTCTCACTATCTTTATGTATGAAACAAACTCATGATCATGACAACCCATAGTTTTGTGTCTTCACAAACATGTTGATACAAAATAAATGTCAGAAGCATATGAAAGCGAAAATCATGGTTATGTAGTTTAATAGTTAATATCTTAGGGATTATATTGGGTTAAGGGATTAATGTCATCCACCTACCCTGCACAATGAGCAATGAATGGGGCTAACATTTATATTTCTTCAAATTGTGATTGTATGCATTGAAATTTAACCATGGGTTAGACTTAAGACATGCCTTAAAGGCATGAGAGGGTTTCAAGACTCGTGGATTATTGGCGTCCCCACCTATTCTTTGACATCATCCATCTCTCCATCAGTGTTCATAATTCATGTCTCATTTTCGTCATTCATCATTCCCATATATAGAATATTTGTAGGAACTCTCTTGAAATGTCATGAAACTTCCAACACTCCCACCACAAATTTGATCCATTGACCCCACATAGTGAGCAATGAATGGTTCCAACATTGAAATTTCTTCAAAATGTGCTTGTATGCATTGAAATTTAACACAGTTAGGCTAGGTGCATGCCTTGATGGTATGGGAGGGTTTTAACACAATAAAATCATTGTCATGATCGTTGATACTAGCATGGTTTTCATTTCTATCATCATCACCACCCAATTTTTCCATACCAAACTTTGCAGCGAGACCTAATGAAGATGCCAATTTCCATGTCTTTTCCTTTTTATTATATCATTATTTGAGAGGATTAAACCATGATTTTATAAATTTAATGAATCCCCAATGAATTTTATAAGGTCCAATATGAAAGTGGTTTAATGGTTAATTGCTTAGGATATCAAGGTTTAAGTGATTATTGTCATCCATCGACCCTTCACAGTGAGCAGTGAATGGGGCCAATGTTGAGATTTATTCAAATTGTGACTGCATACATCGAAATTTGATGAGTTTAGAATATACACATGCCTTGATGGTATGGGATGGTTTTAAGACTCACAGATTTTATATGTCCCCACATAATCTAAAAGATCTTCCATGTTAATTCCATCAACATTCATCATGCACATCTCATTGTCATCATTCATCATTCCCACATATAGAGTCTTTTTCATAACTCTCTTTTAATGTCATGGGACTTACAACACACCCACCACAAATATCAACCATCCACCCTAGATAGTGAGCAGTGAATGGGGCCAACATTGAATTTCTTCAAAATGTTCTTGTATGCGTTGAAATTTTACATGGTTAGACTAGTCACATGCCTTGATGGTATGGGAGGGTTTTAAGATTCAAGGAAATCATCATAATCATCATCGGCACAGTCATTTTTATCATTTCCATCATCATCATCATCATCATATTCATCATGAACCAATCTTTCTATCCATGGAAACAAATATCAAAACCCTACATACCCAACTTTTTAGTGAAAACTAACGAAGATGCCAGTTCCCATGTCTTTGCCTTTTTCATATAAAATTGTTTGATATGATTAAACCATTATTCTTTTAAGCTAACACACCCCAAAATAATTTTATAGGTTCCAACATGAAAGTAATTTAATGGTTAACTACTTAGGGATTGTATTGGGTTAAGGGCTTAAAATTGATAAGGAAGATGTATCAGATTGATGGGAAGTCATGAAAACTTCCATGATAACAAGAATTTCACCATTTTCTTCTACAATATGGATGTGTGCTGGAGGGATATGAGTGGGTAGAATGGAGGGGGATGGGGGATGGCAGTATGGAGGGGTAGATATGGTGGGTGGGAAATATGAAAGGGGGGAATGGTTGGAGAGAGAGGGATCATGGTTAACAAGATTAGGGAAATTCGAGGAAGGGATTAGATGATGGCATCTCATGCTAGCAATTCCTTCAACTTCTTGAGGGATTTGGAAAATTATTCTAGGGAGATAGAATGAGGGGAAGATGAAAGAGGTGAAGGAGCTCCTAAATAAATGGGATATTTTCCTTTGATTGAACCAAAAGGGATGGAGGATTAGCAGGGAGAGGAAAGTAGGTTTTACATGAGTATCACTCTTCCTCCTCAACCTTTCCAAATCTTTTACCAACTACAATCCTTCAATGGAAAGTATATTGCAGATGACATGTCGCCATAGAATATTGAAATTTGAATGGAATGTTGATGAAGTTGCTCAAGACACTGCCATTATGTGATATCACCATATTTGGAACTGATGCGTTAAAGAAGGCCCTCATTGAGGTCGATTCCCACTAAAATATTTGTGACTAATATGTTGTCCATATCCAAATTTTGGTCATTAATATTTATGTTCTTACCAATTGCATCCCGAATTATCTTCAATATGCACATGATTCTTTCCTTACCTAGATAAAAAATTGGAACCTAGTCCCGAGTATAGACATGACACATTATATAAGTGTGGTCTTGTATTCTTGATTTTGTCTTGGTCTCTTTGGTTCTTGAATAAGAAGGTTATATAAACCATGGATTTGAAATGTAAATTAGGGGCATATCCGTTGAGTTTAGCCCATATCACCTCCATCGAGCCTTTGAGTGCTTTTTTTGTCATATCTACCAATCCACTAAATTTTTTTGATAAAAGCACACTTAGATTATTGGAGGATGATATTTTTTACCTCCAATTCTTGGACTTCCAAATGTATACTGATTGGGAATTGCTTGACACTCTTAGATTTCTTATAGTTAGAGTCAAATAAAATTTGGTTATCACTAGGGTTAGGGTGATTATATCGAACATGTACACAAGGTGAATCCCAAGCATAAGAGATTTGATAATATCTACTAGTAAGCAGTCCAAATAATATTTTTTTCAAAGACTGAAAATACTTAACATCTGAATAAGATGGTCATTATGAGGGTTACAAGAGAGGGAGAGGAGATTGGATTTTCCTCACATCACTTGTTATTATTGGGATGTATAGGTAATGAAGAATCCATAAAATGAGGCTTTTTAGAGGGAGAATGGTGAGTGTAGAGAGGTCAGAGGGTTTGCAGGGTCCACACTAGCTTGAGAGATATCGTTATAAATATTTCCATGATTTAACTAATAATGAAAATGAATGATGGGAAACCATGGTGGGATTTCATGTCTAACTCAACTTATGCACCAACACAAGTGAAGAATCATTAAGTGTGCCATCCACCTCGAATCCCTATGGTTCAGAGCCAACTCCCTTGCTTTGGTGGTAGGTCTTCAAATCAAGATGGAGGATTCTGGTTCCATTTTTCCCATATGTTGAATCTCCTCCTTCATCTTCTCATTTAAAGAGTCTTTACATATAGCTCATGGTTGCATGCATTTTTAAAGCTACACCAATCCAATTTGGTCAAATCGATTCACACCAACAATTACATTAGCGATTCTAGTTACTCTCACCATGAATTGAATCGTTTGATGATGGTTGGAAGAATATATGAAATTCCCATTGATTAAAGGCATTTATCAGCTACCAGCCATACACTTTGTATTGTTCATAATTATGTCCAAGCCATACTCAAACACAGTGAAAAAAACTTGGGAGATGAGCAATCAGAGGTTCGAACTATTTTTGGTGGCCCAAATTTCCAGTCAACATTTTCAATCCAGCTTGCAATGCTTGGAAAAAGGGAAATTCACCCAACCCACAAGGACATGCTTAACCCAAATGAATTACACCTGGCCAGAAAGGAAATTCTCCCAACATGAGAAATGTGACAACGAGCCAACCTTCACATGACTCATATGGTATGATATAGGCCTAGCAACTCTGTTCTTTCAAGTTTATGATCATATAATGTAGTTTTAATTACTTTCCTGTTGGCTCACTCGTTTCAATATTGAACCACAGCTTGAAGCACAATTTTTGGAACATCAAAATCTACATTAATAAAAGAACTTTGGCGGCAGAAGGTATACTTCTATGATTATGGACTTTCCCGACTCATTGTTTGTTCTCATGATTCACAACAAACTGCTACTTTTGCTGTGAACATTCACGAAACGTTAAAGGGGGTGGTGAAAATCCAGAACGGTAATCATCATCATATAAACAGGAACACTAATGCAACGATTAATAAATCAACCATTCACTCATGATATGGATAATACAGGTGCTCTGAGTTTAGTTATGTTTAAATTAGTGTTAATAATTTTATTTGACGGAGGGACCGCGTCCCATCAAAGTGCCTCTTACCATTTTAGAGGGTCTCAACAACTTGTATTTATATTCGTTTGAATTACACTATTGACAATCGAACGGCATATGAAATTTTACCATTTTAGAGGGTCTCAACAATTACAGTATTGACAATGGAACGCGATATGAAGTTTCAAGGGGCATCAATGGGTCACATGCCACAGAGACAAATCAGTAATGAATTGCTCCCACCCCTCTCTTGTGGTTTGTCTCCACCCTTGGAATTATCCCCTCCAAGTGCAAAAGACACTGAAAGAAATAAGGCATTGATAAAGGTTTGCTTTATCACCTCTTCTTCTTCTTGCAGCATTTTATTAATTTGCTTATAAGTCATTCATCTAATTTTTTTTTATTATGTGCCCTTCCCTGTCATAGTATCTTGAGTCTCAAAGGGTGTTTGATACCAAAGCAGACACAAACAGGAAACAAAATGCCTTTCGAATTTTAAAAGAGGTTAGTTAAATAACATATATATATATATATATATTTAGCAATGTATGTTGAATCTGAATGTTGTTTAATGAAAATAATTAAAGCATATATGTTTGTTTGCAGATTGCTGAGCAATGGATAGCAGAAGTTGCAAGCAGGCGTTCTCTCAAAAGCGATATTATAGAAAAAGCTCACGTAAAAATATATACATATGGATCATATGCATTAAATGTAAGTATGTATCCTTTTAAACTTAAATTTAATTAATGATTATGGTTTTTGTAAAATTGATTGCTTTAGATTTGATATTTTTAGGTAAGTGGCCCGGACAGCGACATAGATGCAGTTTGTATTGGGCCTTCATATGCAAATAGAGAGGTAAGTGGTAAAAAATTTGCTGATTCTAATTATATATAACTTAAGATAATGAATAATGTGTAGTTACCATGATCAATGTATATGCAGACAGATTTCTTGGTTCATTTTTACAATAAGTTGGTGGCAAGGGAGGATGTCACTGAAGTTATGAATCTGCCCTCTACTCGAGTACCTATGATAAAATTCAAGCTCAGTGGTGTTTCTTTTGATCTGTGTTATGCAAGGCTTCGTACTGCTTTCATTAAAAAAGATGAGGTGAATAGAGTTCTTCATTTAATTAGTAAACTTGATCAATTTGGCTGCATACAGTAGCAATTAATAATGGAAAACATGTGCAGAAGCAATTAGATCCAAATCATAGCAATTATTCACGTTATTTTGAAAAAAACGATGAAGAGAGTGAACGTAGCCTTGAAGGGTGGATAACACATCACAAGATTCTGTCACTGTTTCCACCTAATCAGGTTAGGTTTCAGTCCAAAAACATCTGGTTTAAACTACATATGATCTTACATTTCTTTTACAATATAGTGAAATTATGAATGAAATTGTATATTTATGATATAGGGAAAACATATGCGTCGTCTTAGCAACTTTAGAACAACTCTCAGATGTATCAAGCTTTGGACGCAGAAAAGAGGAATAGGTTCCAAAGTGGGCTCCCTAAACTTATTTCATATGTTTTTAAGTTATACATGTATAAATCCATTAAGGTTATATATTTATAACAGATTGCTTGCTTCTTTATAGATCTTGGGATATCTGGGTGGCGTGCACTGCGCCATTTTGGTGGCTAAGATATGCATGTTATTTCCCAACGCTCTTCCATGTAAATTGGTGTCTTATTTTTTTAAGCTCTACAGTGAATGGAAGTGGCCAACTCCAGTGCTACTCAATCCAATCCAAGGAAATCTATGCAGAAATTATGACAACTTTTCATGGGATCCACGTCTCCACTATCGTGACAGAAGACAAAAAATGCCTCTAATCACACCATTAAGTCCTTTTACTAATTTATGTTATCGTGTAACCCAAACTACTTTCAGTGTCATTGTTGAAGAGCTCAGAAGAGCAAACACTGAATGTCAGGTAGCTAGATCAGTTTTATGTTCATACTCTATGCATTATATGCCATTTTCTTTTATGAAATTTATGAATCTCTCGTATGTAACAGAGACAGAGAGCAGAGAACAATTCTCTTTGGAATTGGGAAGACATTTTTGGCGATCATGTTTCTTGTTTTGAAGATCTATACGATTATTTTTTAGTATTAGTAATTGAAGCTTCGAATAACCAAGATCTTTATGTGTGGAATGCTTATGTTTTATCTTGTTTGTTTAGTAAAGTATTTATACCGGTAAGTCTAAAAACAATTTGATCCATTTATTCAATAGATTATTTCTTATCTTAAATCAGATTTATTTTTATGGTACAGGTGGAAAGAATTGAAATGTCCTCTTTGCTGGGATGTCATCCTCAAAGTGTCCAATACATTGATCGAGATAAGCAGAATGAACATCATGTGGTGCACTTAATTGGCCTCAAGGGGTTGACAAAGCATAGCCCTTCTTCAACAAAAGCTACAGTAAAAAATATTGTCGATCAGTTTTCTAAATTAACATTAGAAACATCCAATAACTTCAGGAAAACAAAAATGGACTTGGAAATTAAAATTGTAAGGAAAACTAATCTCCCTTCCTTAATTATTCGAAAAAATGCCGAAGACAATCAACGTTCAAATCTTACAACAAATTCTCAACAAGTGGCCAGTTACAATAGCAATATAGAGACAGATGATACAGAGCTTACAGCCAATATAGTGACAGATGATTCAAATCCAACAACCAATATAGTGATGGATGATTCAAATCCTACGGCCAATACAGTTACATATGATTCAAACCTTACAACCAAGATAAATATAGTGAAAGATTCAACAGATCATCTTTCTGACTTAGTGGCAAAGAAAACAGAAACTGCAGATCCTACAGCCAATATAGTTACATATGATTCAAACCTTACAACCAATATAAGTACAGTGAAAGATTTAACAGATCATCTTTCTGGCTTAGTGGCAAATAACACAGAAACTGCAGACTGTACTGAAATGGTGAAGGAATCTACACAAATCACTGAAACTTTATTGCCCACACCATCAACAGGAGAGATAAAGAGTTCAGAGGAATTTGAAGATGGAAAGATGTCACAGCTAAAATGTAATAAAAAGGCTGATGGTGTAGGAGATAGATCTAAGAAAAGGAAGTTTGATATGGGAACCGTGCAGACGTGGTTTAGAGAAGTAAAGAGCCGTCTCAAATGCCATATACTTTAATTATATAAAATCTCCACATTTGAATATGATTTGTTTTCATCTAAACTAATTTAATTTTAATATAATTTCCTTTCTTGTAAGTTGAGATTCATGCTGAACACATAGGTTTGAAGTAGTTTCGAACATTTTTGGTTAATAATAATAATAATAATAATAAAATTAATTTTAATATAATTTTGTTGTTAGTTAAGATTCATGTTAGGTATAAAATACACAAGGTTTAAGAAGTTCTAATATCTTTATTATTAATAATAATAAGATTAATTTTAATAAATTAATTTAATTTTAATATAATTTTGTTTATGTAAGTTAAGCTTTATGCGAGGTATTTTTTTCAAAAAAATTTTTTATGCAATTTATATTAAATTAAAGAAAGAATACAATCTTTTTAGAGTCCTTTACAAAAATTTTCAGTTTTTTTTTTTTTTTTTTCAGACATACAATACATAACATAAATGATTCAATCTTCAACCTAGTTTAGAAGACCATACAATACATAACATAACCCGAATGATTCAATCTTCAACGTAGTTTAGAAGACTATTCCTTTGAGTGTTTCAACAATTGATCAAAAAGACAAAAGAAGATCTCCTCTATAGCATAGTAGCATAATTCGAGTACAAATAGAGATAGAAATAGGATTCCATAGGGAAAAAATAAGTGACCAAAAAATCCAATACTAATAAAATAAGGAAGTAGAATTCTTATATATAATATTTTTAATTAAATATACAACAATATATATAATTTTTTTAATTAAATACACAACTATATATATAACATTTATATATAGTTGCAAACAGACGGAGGAGCTCGCAGACGAGGGGTTTGAGAAGTTGCGTTAGGGTTTTCTGGGCCTAACAGAGCGCGTAGCATCCAGGCGACACTGGGCTACCGGTGGAGTGTGGTTCCAGGCCTCCTGCTAGGCGCTATGGTGGCATTGGGGCAGGGGGAGATCGCCCTGGATGCTAGGGTTCCTTGTGTGGGTCGGCAAGAGCAGACCGAGGATGGAAAAGTTGACGGGACTCTGTATGGCTCCAGGAAAGGCAAGCAATCGGGTCTAGGGGGCTGCCTCCCAAAGATGGCTTCCATTCCCGTCGTCCAAATCAGATATGAGGCAGTCAGAGGTAAGATTGAATCTTGGAAGGAAAAATCCCTAATAGGGAAGTTCGTAGGGATTTGGTCGAAGGAGAAAGGCCTGGTTAAGTGGATTAATGGGGTGTGGAATCCCAAAGGCCACTACGATCTCCAGTTGGGCTCAAAGGGTTTCTTCACCATTATATTCTTTAACCAGGAAGACAAGGATAGAGTTATGGAGGGAGGCCCTTACTTCTACTTCTCGGCAGGCTTATTCCTTTGGCCATGGAAGGAGCATTTTAATCCAGAGACGGAGGAAATGACGGTTGCCCCAGTTTGGATCCGTCTTTTTTCACTCCCAGGGGAATACTAGGATCTTGAGACTCTAAGGGACATCGGAAACACCCTGGGAGAATTCATAAAAATAGCTGAACAAACCAGGGTTCAAAGATATATTGCCTTTGCACGAATATGTGTCTATATGGATCTATTTAGAGAGCTTCCTAAAGCAATCAGTCTAAACTGGGAAGACGAGGAATGGATACATCCCATTGACTATGAACAGCTTCCCTTCAGATGTCGTCTCTGCCATGAATACGATCATCTGGGGAGAAACTGCCCCAATCTTAGCCCTAGGACCAATCCATCTCCCCCCTCCTTGAACAAATCTGTGAAAGATGATGGGTTCACCTAGGTCAAGAACATAAGGTGAAGCAAGGGAGGAGGAAAACCCTCTGCGTGAAAAGAGCTGATGCTTAAGGAGAATAAGCAGGGGAACTCCTTCGAGGCCTAGGGAACCCTAAACGAGGGAGAAGAGGTCCCATCTACGGCAATGGTTGAAGACTAGCAGGAAATCCCAACTAAAGTTCCAATGGAAGAGGAATCCCAACAGATAATCGGCATGGAGGAGGGTGACGATGAGGATATGGATTTAGGAGAGCTAGACTTGGACGCCATAGAGGAAGAATGCAAAAAGAAGGGACAAGGCTATGTTTTGAGTCGCCAGCTTGAACTCCTCCAGGAAGCCATCATCCGGACGGGTGCTCTGGAGAGCCTCAGGATCGACCCAAAAACCCAGAAGGGCAGTAAGAGGAAGTCCCCAGAGGAGGAACTGCGGCGCAGAATAAAGACAAACAGGCAGCACATAGCAACAGTTGGAGTACGACTGATTGCTTCCCGACATTCTCCTGGCAGCTGGCTCGGACCACTGGCCCATCTGTCTTTCTTGGGATTGGTCATGTTCCCCTATGGGCAAACCCTTTCATTTTGAAAGTTTCTGGATGGAGCACAAAGATTTCAAGGACCTTGTCAGTCAGTGGTGGCAGGAATTGGTTCCCCCCCAGGAACCAATTTGTTCTGCTTTCAGCAGAAACTCAAGGCCCTGAAGGCAAAGATTCGCACATGGAACAAAGAGGAATTTGGGAACATCTTTGAGGACAAAAAAAAACTGTTACTTGAGCTGGATCTCATTAACAGAAGGGGTATGGAAGGGGGCTAGGATGAGGATATGAAAGTCAAAGAGAAGGATTTAATGGGTTAGCTGGAGGCTAGGGAAAAACAAGAGGCGCTTTTTTGGCAACAGAAGGCCAAAGTCAAATGGATGCAAGAGAGTGAAAGAAACACTAAATTTTTCCGTAACTCAGTGATTCAGAACAGGAATAGCTCTAGAATCCAAAGACTCAAGACTAGGGATGGAAACAAAGTGGAACGAGACAGGAGATTGAAGTCGAACTCACGTAATACTTCTCTGAGATTCTTAGGGAGGATGGTGGGGATAGAGGTCAGGATATTGAGCAAATAACAAGCCTAATTCCTAGGCTGGTTATTGGTGAAGACAATGAAATGCTGATCAAGCCTATCAAGATGCAGGAGGTTGAGGAAGCAATCAATCAAATGGCATTGGGGAAAGCACCTGGCCCTGATGGCTTCACGGCCAACTTCTTCCATCTATTATGGGATCTTGTCAAGGAGGATGTGCTCAGCATTATGGAGGAGTCCAGGACCAAGAAAGGGGTCCTTAAAGCCTTCAATGCTACCTTCCTCACCATTATTCTCAAAGAGGCAGGGGCGGATACCCCCGATAAATTTAGACCGATAGCATTATGCAATGTCATTTACAAAATCATCTCCAAAGTCATTGCTAACAGGCTCAAACCTCTTCTCCCGATGCTCATCAGTCCAGAACAATCTAGTTTCGTGGAAGGTAGCCAGATTTTGGATGAGGTGATTTTTGTCCACGAGGTAATGCACTCGCTCAAAATCTCGAGGACTCCAGGTATGATGATAGATCTTGATATAGCTAAAGCTTATGACAAGCTCAACTGGGAATTCATGGAGAGGATGCTGGGGGCCTATGGTTTCTCCCTTGAATGGGTGGAGTGGGTCATGGGCCTGGTCTCCTCCCCTTTTTTTAACATCCTCCTCAATGGCGCACCGACATCTACTTTTAGGCCCTCTCGTGGCATTCGCCAAGGAGACCCTCTGTCTCCTTTCCTTTTCATCCTCATGGCTGAGGGGCTGAGTCATCTAATTGCAGCCCAGGTTGAGAGGAGATAAATCTATGGAATTAAAGCTCATGAGGGGGATTCCTCCCAAACTCATCAACAATTTGTGGATGATACTATGTTCATGGGGCACCTTTCAGTCCAAGAAGCTTGTAGCTTCAACAAAATCCTGGATCTCTTTGTGAGGGAATCAGGCCTAGCGGTTAACCCTAATAAATCTCAGATCTTCTTTGTCAACACCCCCCCGGCCACCCAGAGGAATATCTTAAGAATCCTGGGTTTTTCTAGAGGGGCCTTCCCATCCAAATACTTGGGCATCCCCCTTGGGATGGGTAGGCCAAAAAAAGAATCCTAGTAGGAACTGTTGGATCAGTTAAAATAGAAACTCTCAAGCTGGGTGCTGCACCCCCTAAACTTCCCCAGCCATCTGATCTTGGTCAAAGCCATTTTGCAAGCCATGCCGACCTACCTTTTTTCGATCTTAGCTGCTCCTAAATCTATCCTCAAGGAAATTAGACATATCCAACACAATTTTCTTTGGGGAGGACGTGGGGAGAAATCCAAATTCACTCTGGTAAGCTGGGAGGATGTTTGCAAACCAAAGGAGCAAGGAGGTTTAGGCCTTAGGGATTTGTTATAGCGGATTTCACCACACTAGGTGAATCACACATTGTATGGCCTTCCCCTGTCCCGCTGCAGACTCATTAGCCCCTATGGACTACTTTTTGTCTTTTGATGTGTCCCTGATCATCCCTAAAAACATAAGAAAAGTGATATACGTGGATTTTACCCCGATAACCGCGTACATACGCGGATATGGCCCCTATAGTCGCGTACATCGGGATGTGTACATAATCCAAATCCTTTTGGATTTTTCCTTGACTTGGATCCGACTCATATGACTCCTGGCCTTCCATATGCCTTGAGATCGCATGGATTCGACCTTTCAGTATCCCTTTGAAAAGCTATATAAGGAACCCCTTGAGACATTGAAAGCATAAGAGAGA
>LPNX010075233.1:118473-161174 GCA_001517045.1 Pseudotsuga menziesii | reverse complement strand
TAGACATTTTATTTCTATTGCATATTGGGAAAGATTGATTTCTGGAGTCTAGCTGTCTGTTGTGGTACCCCAAGCCATAGGAATTTCTCTCCGTAACAGGATCTTGAAGTGATGTCGGAGATCCTCGGTGCTAAAGTGTGGTGGCGCTGGGTCAACCATTCCATGGAACCCTGGGCGAAACTCTGGAATACAAAATATGCTTGGGATAGGCCCATACATCATTTGATCTGGTTCAATGAGGTTCTTAGTGGTTCTCCTATTTGGTTGAAAGCCCTGGCTAGCAAATCGATCATCCGGGATATGGTGGTCTTTGTCATGATCGAGAGGGAAGAATAAGGATGGTGTTCATGGGATCCATAGGGTAGGATACCAACAACTCAACGGAATTGGAAGGCCTAATCCGTGGCTTTGAGGTGCTGATCAGGGGTGGGTTTTTTTCGGTGATAATAGAAGGTGACTCCAACACCCTCATCCAGATGGCTAAACATTTGCTGAATGGGAAAAAGTCAAATAAGGTCTCTCACAGCTGGCATTTGGCGTACAGGTTAGAGAGGCTTCGTGACCTCCTCCTGGCTCACCCTCCTATCTCGTTTCGCCATGTCAGGAGAGAGGCCAACAAAACTGCTGATAGGTTAGCGAATGCTGGCAGGGTGAGTGGATTTGGCTTCCGATGTAACAGATTGGAAGTTTTTGGTGAGGAATACTGGGCCCAACAATTCCGCCATCTGGCTGCGAGGGACGTCATTAGGGAAGTCCAGGTGGTTGGGCTGGTAGATGGAAGGATAGGTGGAGATGGGAGGCGCGAGCATGCCTACACGAGGCTAGGTTAATTCTATACGGCTCCATCGGTTTAAATGTGCGTCAGCTCTAGTGGTTGTACTGCTCCATTATTTCATTTTATGCCCCCGGATTTGACATGCTTGACTCTGGGGGAAGGGACCGTCGACTATATGGAGAGCATAACTTCCACAAGACGATGGCTCTGGTTCTAATGATCGGCATGACGCATGCTCCGGTCAGGGATGGGAGTGCCCCCTCGAGCGTTCCTCTGTTATATTTTGACATCTCTGATCTCCGTTATTCTGTGCCCCATATCAGAGAAAGTAGGCTTGAGCTCCTGTGTGTTTCCTTGCACTGCGCCTTCATGTTTGGCTTTGAGGGAGTCCTTCAGTGTCACGTCCCTCCGTTCCCCTCTTTCTCGCAGACCATTTCGATGGCTCCCAAACGACAATTTAGAAAGGAGGGTGGTCCCGGGGAGCCGTCTGGCTATTCTTCCGCCAAAGGGAAATCTATTATCCAACAAACTCATCAAGCCTCCCGGACTCAGCTTCAGGCGCAGGAGGAGGCTGAGCTCTTCAAGGAACACGTTCCGCTCAGTATACGCAGAGAGGTCGAAAGGGTGGTTGAGGGGTTGTGGGATAAGGTAAAATCCTTACCGAGGGAAAGTCTTCACGAAGAGGTGGCGGATTGGGTCTTGGATCCTGGCAACACAGCTGGCTGAGCTTCAGCCTATGACCACATGCTAATGACTTACTGGGTGACAATACGCTTGGTGGGTCACTCCTCGGCGATGCAGGAGGCCAAGAAGGATGGCGATTTGGAACCTATGCCCTTCTAGAAAGAGCACAATTCTGAATGCCACACTATACACCAGAAGCTCGATGTCCTCACGGCCCGGTTAGGTTTTCTGTTCCACCCTGTTGACTGCTAGGCCCTGGAAATTGCTAGACCTCGGGTGAGGGACAATAGAGGAGGAGTGGCGGAAGAAATATTCCATGTGGGCTCCCAGAACATGGCTGACCCCTTGCAAGCGTCGTCAGCTCGCACGACAGGCTCCTAGCAAACTTTGGCAGTGCTCTCCTCGGCTGAGGCTCCTTGCTAGGGACCTCCTCCCCCGGGTCGGATCTGATTTCCCTTCTTTGTTTGTACTTTATGAGGTCTTTTATGGCTATGTTTTGTTAGGACATTTTCTCTGGTTTAAGTCGCTTAGATAGTAAATGTAGAAGCTCTAATGGGAACTAGGTAGTCAATAGGGACCCTCGTGGTGATAGTATCTTAAGTCTTCTTTTTTTGATGTGGGATGGAAAGCTCTGTAACTTTGTTCAGAATTTTGGTAGGATAGGCTGTAAAAGGGGGGGCAGACAAACTTGGAAAACCTCTATATTTTTTTGGCAAAACAGATCAGGTCCAGTTCCAGACTGGGTTCTGCCGGATTGGACCACGACCCCCATGTTTTTGGGAAGGCTTTAAATGTATATCGTAATGTAATCTGGTTTCTATAGAGTAATTCAAGTTTTATTTAAAAAAAAATAATTTATATATAGTTAAACATATACAATATAATATTGAATATCAACCTTTACATTTTAAACCTAAGAAAAATATTTTATTTTTAAACATATTTTTTATAACTAAATTTACTCTTTAAAAAAACAAAAAAGATAATGGTTATAGTATAAGAGAGAGAATTTTTACTTATTAATGGTTATTAATTATTTGAAGAAGAAAGTAAATAATATTTACCACTATTTACATTGGAATTAATTAATTAATGTTTAAATTAGGTTAGGGTTGATAATTCCATATTTATTTTCTTTGGCATATTTTTATTCCTATTAAATTGAATTACTAAGTATGAAATTGAAAGTTATTTATTTTATAGTGTTTTAATAATTAAAATTTGGTTTTTTAAAATTATTTTTCAAAATTAACCCCTATTTTTATTACACATAGATCTTTGACCAATTCGAATTTGTTCCAAATTTCCGTACACAAAAGGTCAATACTAGAGAATTATGCTACTATGCTCTATAGTCTACCATCTTCAAATTCTGCTATGAATATAAGCTTCTTTAGATAAAAAAAAGGCCTTCAAAGGTCTTCTTCCCTTCCATATATTCCTGAACAATTGCAAATCCAAACAAATATGAGAGTGCTTCTTTTGAAAGTGAGTCTAGTGTAGCATTGAAGCACCTCTAAATATGACTCCAATGACTAAGAGATATCATTCTACAAGTCTATAATAATCTTTGAGTCCCCATGGATACTTCAATAAGAGAAGCTATAAGAAGAAGACCATATAAACTTAAGAGTTCAGCTTTTGTGTTTGTCCCCTGACCACCACCAAAACTGAAATATGAAAAGTGATCTTTACTTAAGTTAAGGACAAAGCCACATCCACAATTATACAATTTGGATGCACCATCAAAGAATCCAATTACTCCATTTGGAACCTTTGGTGGCTTAAATAGCTTTTTGGTGATTGTAGACAAGATTCTCATATTCCTTATATAGATTCAGACTTCTCTCATGTTGCAAAAATGTTCTCATGTTGAAAATATGAACATTTCGCTAATTATCTAGAAAAATAGAGGAATTCCTAGAAATCCATATAGACTAGGAGACAAAAATTGGCAGCAATTTATAAAGATCTTTCTTAGTAAACCATTTTTGAAAAAAGTTTTCTAAAGTGTCAATTCCCCAGCAAGAACTAATACCAATATGGTCTTTTATATTTTTCCAAACATCCAAAGAGAAAGGACATTCCACAAATAAATGAGAAGTACATTCACCTTCATTTCTGCACAAAAGACAAATACTAGGACCTTCCAACCTCTATCCAGTAAATTTTGCATAAGTAAGGATTTTGTCCTTAAGGGCTAACTAGCATAAGCAACTTAATTTGGTTGGGATGTTCCATTTCCACAAACCTTTGGACCACTAGGATGCCTCCATATGACAACTTTTTTTATCATGAACTCATATGCCAATTTAGCTGTCAAGAGCCCATTTTTCTTGTTTTCAAACCATACAAGAGTGTCTTCTATAGAACTTCACTGTAAGAGTCCTATTTGTCTCTCCACTCACCACTAAGTGCCAGATCTCTTGCATGTAACGAGTATCCACCTTTAAGGATAGCCCACTTAGGCCTCACCATAACATTCAGAATCTTCATAATCCATTCGAGATGCTCTATAATTTATGTTGGAAGATAGGGTCAAGAATCAACTATAAAAGGATCAATGTCAATTAGAATATTTCTCCATTCCCAATATTCCAACTTATGTCTTTTTTCAACCAATGAATTACTTTCATCATACTACTCCAAATTAAGTTTTAAGAAGTTTCAACATCTTAGTTTTTAATATTAATAATAATATTATTAGTTTTTTCATCTTAAAACTATTTATAAAATGATTAGCATTATACCATATAAAGGATGAAAATATATGAGGAAGAAGAGTAAATTTTGAAATTTAGCTTAAGTTTAAAGGATAAATTTTAAAATACATAAGTTTTAAAAAGTTTCCTATGCTATAACTTCTTGGTTTTAATAATAATAATAATAATAATTATTATTATTATTTTAATTAAACTATTTATAAAATGATTATACACATAATTTGTAATATTGTTTTTTCATTATGTGGGAAGGCACATGGAATAGCTAGTATAAGGTATGAAGCATGAAGATATATAAAGCAAGAAGAGTAAATTTTGAAATTTAGCTTAAATTTAAAGGATAATTTTTTTTTGATGTACCACTCAATTGAATTAGTGGTACTAAATTATGGACATGGGTAAGATGAAGGAGAAAATATTGATTATTGGAGATCTATTATAAAGGTATAGTCCAAATCACAACCAAGAATATAGGATTGGATGCAGTAAGGAAGTAAATGGTGAGGGCTTAAAGAAGGGTCTTCATTACCGTCATGGGCTTAGGCTAGAAGGAAAGAAAAAGTTCAAATTATATACACGAGTGGAAAACACTAAGAAGAAAGACTTGACTTATTTAATCAAAGCTTCTTAAAGATTAAGAAAAGAAAAGTAAATGCATAAGAACACATAATAATAAAATAATCCTCCTATTGGGTGAGGACATACATGTGAAGGATATTGCACTGCTTATAGAGATAAGCTTTAGGTTACATTCCAAAATTTTATATTCTAATTTAAGAACATGGATCACCTTGATTTTAGTTCGAAAGTTAATATGGAAAGAATCTTTATTCATAACATAGTTCTTCTTCAACAAAAGTTACAAGTTACAATGAGAAATATTGTAGATCAATTTTCAAAATTAACATTAGCAACATCCCAACTTCAGGAAAACAAAAACGGCCTTGGAAATTAAAATGGTAAGGAAAACTAATCTCCTTTCCTTAATTATTCGAAAAAATGTCCAACACAATCAACATTCAAATATTACAACAAATTATCAACAAATGGCTAGTTATAATATCTTTCTTAATTATTCCAAAAAATTCCTAAAACAATCAACATTCAAATCTTACAACAAATTCTCAACAATTGGCTAGTTATAAATATCCCTTCCTTAATTATTCGAAAAAATACCCAAGACAATCAACATTCAAATCTTACAACAAATTCTCAACAAGTGGCCAGTTACAGTACCAATATAGAGACATATGATACAGATCCTACTACCACCAATATAGTGACACGCAATTTAGATCCAACAACCAATATAGTGATGGATGATTCAAATCGGCCTACAGCTGTCAGGCAATACAGTTACATATGATTCAAACCTTACAACCAATATATTTATATTTAACCTCTATATAAATATGGTGAAAGATTCAACAGAACATCTTTCTGACTTAGTGGCAAAGGAAAAAGATTCAACAGATCATCTTTCTGACTTAGTGGCAAAGGACACAGAAACTGTAGACTGTACTAAAGTCACAGCAAAATTAATTTTGAAAATGGAAAGATGTCACAGCTAAAATGTAATAAAAAGGCTGATGGTGTAGGAGATAGATCTAAGAAAAGGAAGTTTGATATGGGAACCGTACAGACGTGGTTTAGAGAAGTAAAGAGCCATCTCAAATGCCATATACTTTAATTATATAAAATCTCCAAATTTGAATCTGATTTGTTTTCTTCTAAACTAATTTAATTTTAATATAATTTCAATATCTAATTAATAATAAAAAATTAAGTTAATTTTAATATAAAACACACATAAGTTTAAAGAAGTTTTAACACCTGAAGAAATAATAATAATAATAATAATAATTTTTCTTCATTTATGCTAAGTATAAAAACACATAATTTTTAAGAAATTTTAACGTCTTAGTTTTTAATAATTTTTTTAATCTTAAAACTATTTATAAAATTATTACACATAATCTGTAATATTAATTTTTCGTTATGTGGAAAAGCACATGAAAAAGCTAGTATACCATATAAAGGATGAATATATATATTAAGAAGAAGAGTAAATTTTGAAATTTAACTAAGTTTAAAGAATAAATTTTAAAACACAAATTTTAAAAGTTTGCTATGCTATAACTTTTTGGTTTTATTAATAATAATAATAATAATAATTATTATTATTATTATTATTATTATTATTCATCTTAAAACTATTGATTATACACATAATTTGTATTTTCTATTATGTGGGAAGGCATAAAATAGCTAATGTAATACCTCGGTTTTGACCCCGTTTGCATTAAAAGGTACATGATGAATATATTGTAATTAATCGTGGTGAGGAGCTAAAGGCAAAAGCCCCACCATCGATTTGGTTGTGTTATGTTTCAGCGATTGGAATCGTTGTCGATGCTATATTGTGCTATCCGGCACATTATAGTTTTGGCATCATGTAAATATGCAAAATTAATCAAAAACCTACAACTAGCTATGGTGGTGCAACGATAATGAAAAGGGCATGATTTTCCTAAGGATTAGGGGGGCGGATTATTAAACCTTGGGCCATTGGGAAAGTGCCATGTGTCAACCACCTTTTTGTCTCATTCAGCTACCCAGTCCTTTGGGGCAGGCATTAGTTGAGGGAAGTTATTGCTGGGTAGTGGTGGGTGGTAGGACTGTCAGTCCTTGCCCACACGCCCACTCCACCAGCAGACTCATCTCACTCTCACGGAGGCAAAGGAGATTGACAACCCCATTCTTCCATCCCTGTCCATCCTCACGCAGGAAATCGTTCTATTTTTCCTCACGCACAGACTGGAGTTGTTTTCCTCACGCATAGCTTGGGGATTCTTCATCATTTCCTCACGCAGAGGGCTGGGGGGAGTTGTTTCCTGTCACCCATGATTTCCTGTGAAGGAGCCATTTTCACGATTTGGGGGTTGTTGTTATTCTCCCCATGAGGTGTGGTCTGCTATAGGTTCATTCACGTTGTGATTGATGTTGGTTTCATCCATGAATGTGGTTGATGTTGGTTTCATCCACGATTTGGTTGCTGTGGGATTCATTATGTTTTGGGGGTTGCTGCTGAGTTGTTTTGGCCACGCTAGGGCCAAGAACAACTCTGAATCGCTTGTTTAGCCTAAGCTGTGTTAACGATTTGGTTGTCATCCTGTTTCCACAGAGCCGTGCACTATTTGGTTTTGCTGCGTGTATGCAGTGGTTGGTCTTCGGACTGTGTTGGAGTGGGAATGAAGGATTGGGTTGCTTGATAAACCTGGTGTGTTTGGGAACCACCAGGCAGAGCTAAAGGGATGGCTTTCTTCTCCACAACCCCTGAATAGCACTAGAAGGGAGGTCAGGGCCTGAGGAACTACGTAGCAGAGAAGGGACTGATTTCCTGGTCTTGGGTGTGTGTGGGTGTCCTAGAAGTCAGGCTAGTTCTAGTGGAGGAGTCCTTAGCTCTTCAATGAGCTCACCAGTTTAGCATTCATTTTTTCCCAGCTCCTTGATGGCCTGATAAACCCTACTGTGTTGGCTTGGCCGATTTGTGTATCCTTGGATAGGTGTAAACCTGATTAGTCCCTTATTCCTTGGGGAATCATGCCTAGCTCGGGGGTGGCAGTGTTGCTGAGAAATTGATGATCACACTGGCCTATGGTTGGGTGGAATGTTGCAGCGACGTAGCTAGTTGTGGGACGAGTTCTTGATAAGATAAGTATTCTTGACTACCTCGTTTCTACAATCATATTTGATGTTTAATGGATTATGGTGAACATGTTGAATGCTGGAATGTATGATTTTGCTTCCGCTGTATGTTAAACCATTATGCATCTCTGCATATTTTTACTTCCAAGCATTTTATTTCAGTTTTTATATGTATGTACATGTTCATTGGGCTAGTTGCCCGGATGGTTAGTGTATGGTAGTGTCCTTTTTTCCGGTCTGAGGGCCAGGGACATTACAAAGTGGTATCAGAGCTAATGTTGCAGCATGGGCCTCTATGGGCCATGAAGAATCGGCTAGCAGAGGAAGGTTTCCCTCTGCCTAGCAGAAATCAGAGGAAATCTGTGCATGACAAGAGAATTTTGAAAAATTCCTCTGAGTATTGAGATCGTCGGATCGTCGGAGGAGTTAGTCTAAAGCCCCACCGATGCATCAGATCACCTAAGCAGAAGGCCGCCCAACGAGAACCATGGAATAAAAATTTCAAAATTTTTTCTAAGTGTCCAGACTGTCAGCTCATCGGAAGACTTTGTGGGAAGCTCCTCCGATGCAGTGGAAATTTTAGTCGGAAGACCCTCCGATATAGGCCACCAGCAGACAGTGAAATAAAAAAAAAATTGAAAAATCTTCTGAGTGTGAAAACCGTCAAAAGCCTTCAGCGGAAGACCACCGAAATGTCAGCCCCTTTAGCTGGAAGAACTTCCGATAGCACTGGTGGAAGAAAAGTTGAAGATAGAATCGAGGGTTTTGGTAGAGAACAGGTGAAGTCGAAGCTGTAGTGTCGGCAGAGATCACCTAAAGACCGTCAAAACATCGGCTCGTTTAGTCGAAGGAACACCCGATACAGACCAGCGGCGGGAGGAAGAGTCAACGGGGTGTCGACGGAAAACAGAAGAAATTGGAGCCGACAAAGCGGCTGGAAGAGGGAGCAGGCGCCGCAACAGCGATGAAAGGAAAATGATGAAAGCGCTGACGCGGAGGAGAAAGAAGGAACTTTCACCGGAAAATTTTTCTAAGTACCGAAAGCGTTGGACAGATTTAGATGATCAAACCACTGATGCGGCGGAGGAATGAAGAAGATAAATTTTCCAAAAATTTTTCTAAGTATGGAAATCGTCGAAAAATTTTAGTTGATCTAGAAGCCGAAATGTCTGCAGAGATCTCTAGAAGACCGCTGAAGCGTCGGTGAAAATTACTTGATGGAGCAGCCGATGTGGTGGCAAACGTCGGTGAAATTTAGTTGAGTAAGTAGCTGACACGGTGGAAGCAAGAAGAGGAAGACAAAAATAAAATTTTCTGAAAATTTTCCTAAGTACAGAAAACATCGGGAAAAAAGTTAGTTGTTTGGTCCACCAATGCGTCGGAAGGAGTTAGTTGTTGGGACCGCCAAAGCATCGGAAGAAATTAGCTGTTTGGTCCATTGATGCGTCGGAAAGAGTTAGTTGTTCGAACCACCGATACCTTGGAGAAAATTAGCTATTTGGATCGCCGATACATTGAAATTTTTTTGTTGATTGGGTCACCGAATCATCGGAGGAAATTAGTTGATGGAATCACTGGTACATCGAAAAATTTTAGTTGAAGAGACCGCCGATGAGCACTGGATAAAAATTGTTATTTGGGTCGCCGAAACATCGGAAGCTTAGTCAACTAAGGATCCTATACGTCGGAAAATTAGTTGGGAAGAGACCCGATTTGATGAAGGAAATTTTGAGTTTTTCAGGTGGGATTTCTCACCAGATTTTAGTTGCTTCTTAGTGGGATTCTCAGCAGTTTCCAATGGATTTTCAGGGCTGAAAAGGAAGAAATTCTAGGTGGCTGAAGTTGACATTTTAGACCAGAATACAGTTGTAAATTTGTTGAAAATCGCCATATTAGAAGTGGTGTGATTTTCACACCGAAGTCAAAATGGAGCATGTGGATAGACGTTGGAAAGCTTATCCAGCAAGGAACAAGAGAGAATCACTAAAGTGGAATGCGGAGCAGAAAAGTACTAGTGGTTGTTTGAAAAAAAAAGTGTGTTGCTGTCAATAAGGACAAATCCGAGAATTGCATGCCTAGAGATAGCAAATACCATGAAGTCAAACCTGCTATTATGCAGAAGAGGAATTCCAGGAAAAGATGAGGGTTTTGAAAAGGAAAATCCCTTAAACCCTATCTTGTTAACTATATTCATATTTTATAAGCTTGTGTACATAGATATTATGGCATGGGGATGCTGAAAATGCATGGAGATATGTTTGCGTGCATAGGATATTACATATTGGTAAAAATAGTGAGAATTATACATTTATAATGAACCACTAATGGTAAATATTGCATTGGTGTTGGAATTAGTGGAAAAAACAACAACAATATGAGCATGGTTGAATATGTTGCTGATGCTGATGAATGTGACCAGCGACCTTATGGAGAAAGGGATAAGGCAACAAATCCAGGATCAAAAGTTGGTGAGCGAATTCTGCAATCTCCTGTAAGAGACCAACTAAACTAGTAATGTCAAGGGTGTAAGTAGGATCCATGCAGGTAATGGTTTAATTATGACAATTGCATGGAGTGGTAAGGGAAAGAGGTCTCATACCATGTGGTTATTTAAAATTTATACTACATTCATATAGAAATATGTTGATATGAACTTAATAACCAGAACAAGTGAGGACTAGTGGTCTTGATTATAGTAATGCATCATATATGAGGTAGTCACGATTAGGCCATAGTATGATTGGATGCATAGTATTCCTGAATACAAGGTAGCATTGAGTGGATATGCATTAAGAGATTTTATAAATCTTGTAGTTAAGCATTTAATGAATGCATATGAAAAGTTTGAGTAAATGTTGTAAATATGCATACATAAGTATGGGTGCAAATGTTGTGATGCATCGCATGAATGCATCAAGATAGTGCATGTGTTATCATGACTAACTAATGGCTAAAATGATGAATTGATGATAATTCTAGAACCATTTCAAGAGCTATTATGAATGTAGGATAGTAAGTGCATGAAGAGGGTAGTCATGATCGATTGGCTACCAAAAATGCTCTATAGAAGGGCAAGGTGATACAAATGATACGCTTGTGAAGTAAGGGGTATCTAAACATTTCATTTAAATTGCATAAATGATGTGACTATACCTTGCAATTTTAGTATGATAATGATTCATGTGAAGTAAATGAGTTTTGGGTAATATTGATATGCTAACAGTTGGAAGTATTTGAATTCTATAATTCTGAAAATGCTTCAGTGATTGTTGCAACAATGAAAAACATTATATGCATCAAGACTTACCAACTGTTTGGCTGATTGAAGTTCAAGTTTTAGGTAGATTGTTTGGGGCATGGAAATGCGGGTAAGACCATGAAAAAGGCTGAAATCTACCATGTGAAAGAGCCAAACCTCATGAGAAGAGTCTCATGGTTGTAAAAATAGTTTGTATGTAGAATGGGTTGTCAATTTGGACTTATAAATTTTAGATTTGAGAAATTGCTGACAACTACTAATCACTATTGGCTTGCATAGAATTGTGTCAGGAGGAGGTGTTGTAAGTGGATGAATGAGGATCACCTCATTGCTGAGCAAATCAATTTCTGTAGTAAACAGAGTTGCAAATTCATATTGAATTTAATTACTAATGCCATTTCTTGGTTATGGAACAATCAAATTTGGATTGTATTAGTAGATAATGATTGACTGTTTGGCTACTTGATGAATGTGCCAGGGGTACACATTGTAGGAAGACCATGTGTGATGGCCTGCAGGAGCCAGACTTCATGGGGAAGTTTCCCCTATCTTGGAAATGGGTTTTGGGTGAAACTCCATTGGACATTTTGGAAATGTCCCATCTACACTACATGTTTGGTAAACAACATGAGTGAGACGGTATATATTATGTCGGTAAGACATGTGTGGGATATGGAATGTAAAAAGGAGTTGGGATGGCAAACTGAGGGACTGTCAACTCAGAGAAGGGAGCCCCCATTCCTCCTTAATGAAGGAATAATGCATCGGCAAATGGATAAGTGTTATGTGACCCTAGCTAAGAATATGCATGTCAAATTGTTAGATTCAATATGCAGAGCAAGTTTTGATTTTATTTCCATTATGACAGATTGCTTGAGTATGAATAGGGCCTACATGGCTCACATCAGAAAGGGGTGCACACTTTCATGATGTCAGTTCATGAAAGGGTTTTCAATATTGACTACATCCTAGGGAGTGGACGCACTCTTGGTGTTTCAATACTTGATAGTGAATGATATGAAATATGATTACAGTTTTAGAGCAATAACGCTGATGAGTTTGCTTATATTGCTTGTGTTGACAGGCTAAACAGATGCAGTTTGGTGTTGCACACTAAAGAGAAAAGGAAAACGGTTGTTGTGAGGGGTTGCCGAGTAAGGGTTATGGTTGATATTAGTGTATGCATTATTGTTGATATAAGTGTATGTTGATATAAGTGTATTTTGGTATAAGTGTATTTTTGGTATAAGTGTATTGTTGGGCTATTATATGCATGGGGATCCATAGTGGATCCTGGACCTAGAAATGGTCATGGTAAAGTTCCAAGCCCAGTCGACGTGAAAGTGTACTGACTGGAAATTAATTATTTGATGTTGTGGAGCAGCCTGCGTACTGACCTAACATCCAAGTCCATAGGCAATCCCAAGGCTTGTAGAGCGAAGCAGGACCCTGTGGACCAGAGAGGAAACACACAATACAAATAAGTATTGGATTATATTGCAACTTCTTGCTTATGAGTATACTTGTGTATATGGTTTGGTTATAATCTTCTGACTCTTGTTTAGAGACAAACCGATGAGAAAGAGGCTAAGAGCATGAAATCCACAATGATGGTGTGGGTTCCATAATGGAACAAGACAAAGAGGGGAAAAACTCTTGCTACTCTCTCTTTCCTTTTTTTTATATACTTATGCATTGTGAAAACAGAAGATTGTTGAATGCATGTATGGCTGAAAATAGAATGTGTTTATTTTCTTAAAAAAATTGTGAATGCTAGAATAGTTAATTCCCTGCCCAAGAATGGACATGAATGAGCTCATGTGCCTGTTGGGAAGGCATGAAAAGTATGAAAGTCTCCTTGAAAAGACTTGGACTACCATGCCAATTGGGAAATTAATTGAATGATTTTAATGCCTATATTATGCTTGGTCTAATAGAATTACAATGATGCATTTCATAGGTGAGAAAAGTGAAATCCAGTCGTGCACATTGATCATGGCAACAGACCAAAAGCTATTGGACTTGGCTGGAAGTCTCCTTCAAACAATTTCCAAGACCCAAGAAAATTTTGGAGAGATGCTCAAGATACAAAAAAGGCAGAATGAGATGAACCACCATATTTTGCAAGACTCTATTTGTTTGCAAAAGGAGGTAAAAATCCTTCTGGGAGCAATCCGTAAGGGGAAGGAAAGTGGATCAATGATGGGGCATTCATCCAATCGGTCCGTTAAGAATGTTCCAGGCATGAAGACTCAAAGGAAATTAACCAGGTAAAGATGAAGTAGCCAGTGAAATGTTAGAAATGCGGAGGACATCATTACCACCGGGACTGCCCAATAAGGGAACATCAAGAGGTTAGCAGCCACAAAGTTCCTAGACTTGGGGATGAGCTGAAAGCTAAGGACCAGCAGGAGAAACTTGTGGAAGCCAAGGGGGCTTGGTCTTGAAAGTTCAAAGTAAATAATTGAACTTGGGACAAATATACAAAAAATTTGAAATTTTGGATGTGTAAATTGTATATGTATTCCTAAGTATTGGAACACCAAGGACGGTGTTATTCCAAGGGGGAGGGGATTGTAATACCCCAGTTTTGAACCCATTTGCATTAAAAGGTACATGATGTATATATTGTAATTAATAGTGGTGAGGAGCTAAAGGCAAAATCCCCACCATCGATTTGGTTGTGTTATGTTTCGGCGATTGGAATCGTTGCCGATGGTATATTGTGCTATCCGGCATGTTATAGTTTTGGCATCATGTAAATATGCAAAATTAATAAAAAATATACAACTAGATATGGTGGTGCAACGATAATGAAAAGGGCATGATTTTGCTAAGGATAAGGGGGGGAATTATTAAACCTTGGGCCATTGGGAAAGTGGCATGTGTCAACCACCTTTTTGTCTCATTTAGCCACCCAGTCCTTTGGGGCGGGTGTTAGTTGAGGGCAGTAATTGCTGGCTAGTGGTGGGTGGCAGGACTATCAGTCCTTTCCCACATGCCCACTCCACCAACAGACTCATCTCACTCTCATGGAGACAGAGGAGATCGATGACCCCATTCTTCCATCCCTGTCCATCCTCACGCAGGGAATCATTCTATTTTTCCTCACGGACCGACTGGATTTGTTTTCCACATGCATAGGTTGGGGATTCTTCATTGTTTCCTCACGCAGAGGGCTGGGGGGAGCTGTTTCCTATCACCCACGATTTCCTGTGAAGGATCCATTTTCACAATTTGGGGGTTGCTATTATTCTCCCCATGAGGTGTGATCTGCTGTAGGTTCATTCACATTGTGATTGATGTTGGTTTCATCCACAAATGTGGTTGATGTTGGTTTCATCCACAATTTGGTTGTTGTGGGATCCATTACATTTTGGGGGTTGCTGCTGAGTTGTTTTGGACATGCTAGGGCCAAGAACAACTCTGAATCGCTTGTTTATCTTCAGTTGTGTTCACCATTTCGTTGCCATCCCATTTCCACAGAGCCGTGAACTGTTTGGTTTTGCTGCGTGTATGTAGTGGTTGGTCTTTGGATTGTGTTGGAGTGGGAATGAAGGCTTGGGTTGCTTGATAAACCTGGTGTGTTTGGGAACCACACAGGTAGAGCTAGAGGGCTAGCTTTCTTCTCCACAACCCCTGAATAGCACTGGAAGGGAGGTCAGGGCCTGAGGGACTACGTAGCAAAGAAGGGACTGATTTCCTGATGTTGGGTGTGTGTGGGTGTCCTAGAAGTTAGGATAGTTCTGGTGTAGGAGTCCTTAGCTCTTCAATGAGCTCACCAGTTTAGCATTCAGCTTTTCCCAGTTCCTTGATGGCCTGATAAACCCTACTTTGTTGGCTTGGTCGATTTCTGTATCCTTGGCTAGGTGTAAGCCTACTTAGTCCCTTATTCCTTGGGGAATCATGCCCAGCTCGAGGGTGGCAATGTTGTTGAGAGATTGATGAGAACATTGGCCTATCATTGGTTGGAACATTGCAACGATGTAGCTAGTTGCGAGACGAGTTCTTGATAAGATAAGTATTCTTGACTACCTCATTTCTGCAATCATATTTGATGTTTAATGAATTATGCTGAAGATGTTGAATGGTGGAATGTATGATTTTACTTCCGTTGTATGTTAAACCATTATGCATCTCTGCATGTTTTACTTCCAAGCATTTTATTTCAGTTTTTATATGTATGTACATGTTCATTGGGCTACTTTCCTGGATGGTTAGTGTATGGTAGCATCCTCTTCGCCAGTCTGAGGGTCGGGGATGTTACAGCTAGTATACCATATGAAGGATGGAGATATATAAAAGAATATGAGTAAATTTTGAAATTTAGCTTAAGTTTAAAGGATAATTGTTTTTTAATGTACACGTCAATTGAATTAGTGGTACTAAATTATGGATATGAGCAAGAAGAAAGAGAAACTATTGATTATTTGAGATATATCATAGTGGAATTGTCCAAAACACAACCAAGAATATAGGATTAGATGTAGTAAGGGAGTAAATGTTGATGGGCTTAATGAAGGGTCTACCATCATGGGCTAGAAGGAAAGAGAAGGTTCAAATTAATGATATTGCCTTTTTTATTAATATGTGTTTTATCCTTAGATAGGGATTTGAGTCTTATCTCAAGCAAAATATGTAGAAGAGTGGAACACACTAAGAGGAAAGACTTGACTTATTTAATCAAAGCTTCTCAAAGATTAAGAAAAGGAAATGCATAAAAACACATTAGGATAAAATAATCCTCATATTGGGTAAGGACATACATGTGGAGGATATTGCAGTGCTTATGGAGATAATTGTAATACAATAATTTATGAGGAAGATAGTTATGGAAGATTAATTTATTTTGTGGATGGAAAAGGTTTGGTTGTGTCCTTTAGGTTACATTCCAAAATTTTATATTCTAATTCAAGAACATGGATCACCTTGATTTTAGTTCAAAATTTAATATGGAAAGAATCCTTTCACATAGATGGTTCTAGGGACCTTCCTTACATGACCTAAGGAAATATAAATAAAAAATAAATCCTAGAAAGCAAAAAACGTTTATTCAACCTCAAGGATAATTTGTGACTACATGACTAAAAAAGCTAGTCATGTAGCTATAAGTTACTAACATAAAACTAGTGATATAGATTGGGGATAAATGTATACAACTAGTCAATGACAATGTGAATATAAATTAGTATCATGTTAACTAGGATTTTTCAAGTTGAATTATTGTTTTTTGCCATGCTTTGTGACATTATATCCTATAAAATGTATAGTATAATTATTTAAATCATGATTTGCAAGCCCTATCTTTCATTTCACGTAGTGTAATGCCAACCACAACTAAAAACATATATTGTTTTAATTCTCAAATATTTATATTTGATCCAAATTTGACTAGCACCACTTAATATATTCATTAGAGGAACTTTGAGGTCTAAAATGAGCCTCCTAAGGAAAATAATAAAATAATAGTTAAAATAATAAAACAATAGTTAAAATAATAAAATAATAGTTAAAATAATAAAATAATATTTATTAATTTTGGAGGAAAAAAGAAAAACACTACTTTTTGTGTTCGTATTTTTGACATATCTCCTTATGTTTTTACTCAAATTTCGATCGAGAGAGCTTGTTGGATACGGAATTTGATTCCGCATCCAATGAGTACCCACACTACATACTTTTGACAGACCCTACTACCCCAAAAACAAGAAATACTTGAAAAACGTGATGATCCATGGTTTATGACCCATTTTTATTTTAGGGTTTTTTGACCTCGTTTTTTTAGAGAATGGGGGGTTTTGTTGCAATAAATGCACATCTTCCTTGTATTTATGAGGGAATGAATAATGATTATTTCAACCAATTTGGAGGGAATTTAATTGTGAAGGTCAAAAATGGAGCCAATAATGATGGGATTATGATATATAATTATGGTGTTGACCATAGAGATCTATGTGGACACATTTTTGTGTTAACAGATTCCCCCCTAATGTTGGAGGGTGGAGGCTCATCGTACGACCGAAAAATATCATAGGATCAAGGGAGTAATGGTGTCAATGATGGAGAAACTAGAGAGAGCTGTGGAGAGTTGGAGTCTCCTCATTCGAAATGAAGTGGCTTTTGGGTTGTATTGCTTTTCAAAATGGCTGAGGTACATATAATCTCATCCATATATATGGATGAGGTGGGCATACCCATTCTTGTATCGATGTCTCAATATAAACATTGGGATCGAGGCTTAAACAAGGGGAGACGTTCAATATATATAACTGGTAGTACATAATGGTGGCTCGAATAGGAGACTGCATACAAATACTGACTTGAAGAGATGGTACAGAGAAACAATGACATTCTCTTGGAATGGAATATCATAATAATTGATTCTCTACTGAATCTAAAGGTGTACACAACTACATAGACTCAACAACCAGGAGTCAAAATCTATAAGGTATAATAAACAACATCTGATACTGTATATATACAGAGGCATGATACCAAGGGGCTTCCGAACACTATCTCCAATGCCACCCATATATCACAAAGGACATGAAACTATATGGGTCCCAAAGAGGCTCACCAATATGCTAGATTTAGGTAACAACTAGGATCTTCGGACAAATAATGAAGGAACCAATACCCTATATGAATCTCAATGGTGCAACAATGTAGCTAAAGTCGAGCATGTGAGACACAAGAAACTCGAAAGGAACAAATGAATCCTTTCAAGTGGTCCAAGGGACTCATCAATCAGGTGGATGAAACCATAATACAAGGACCTCTAGGTCTATCCTCTGGAATAGATGTGGTGTTGTCGATAGAGGGACCTGCTACTACCAAGGAAATGAGGTTTCCTTGATAGAAGCACAAGACCGAAAACCAAAGATATGGAATAATAATGGGATTGAGAAACTGAATGGAGAATAAGGAAGGGGAGTATGAGGGACTCAAACTTTCTTTGTTTAGAGTATAACGACAGCGATGACTTGGAAACATATAACATTGACTCATGGGGAGAGAATCATAGTTGTGGAACTGGGGAGATGATTTTAATGAGAGATACTCGGGGAAGGAAATGGACAAGTGATATCAAGGGATCAAAGGGAGACTTATTGCAAAGTACTCTGAACAAAGGAGACCCAATCATGAGAATGCTTCCATAATTTGATATTATGTGCAATATTGTTGGGCACCAAGAGGCACCATTTGGGCCTTCTTCATAGTTTAAGGAGCCCGAAGAAGGGACATAAGTATGCTTAGTATGATATTGTATCGTGGATTTTTTTCGATCCTAAGACGGTAAATGCTCAATGGTTTTCTCATGTTTAGAGAGTTTGAAAACATGAAGAAGATTCCAATGGGTCTCTTTTTTGTACAAAAGCCTCCTAATCCTGAAAAAATGCTAAAATTATACATAGGTTAACTCTCCTAGACGAAAGGGGCAAAGAGACTTCTTTTTCGTAGGTATTCCATCCAGGACAAAAAAGGATAAACCTATACTGATGGTCATTCAAATACTTTTATGATAATGAATGGAACCAAGTTTTCTCAACGATCTTTTCTTTATTAGAGATTTGTAAAAGATCTTAAATACAACCCATAAGTGAGCATTTTCATAGACTAGGGTCCAAATGTGCAAAAAAACATAAAAGGATACAAATGGAAATGTTCCTAGCTGGAAGGTTCTAGGGTCATTTTCTTTAATTGGTCTACATAGTCCGAAAAATGGATAAACGATACCACATAGATGCCCTTTCAAATACTTTAACAAGCGTGAAAGGAATAAATATTGCTCGAAAATATTTTATTCTTTAAGGAATCACAAAAGAGCTTAACAAAAAATGCTTAATGGTCAGTCAAGCAAGGAGGAAGTGTTCAATGTGCAAAAAGAGGTGATGTTGGGATTGTTAGCACTATTTTTTTGCTAAGTAGTTGGAGAGGTATAAAATAATGTAAGGAGGAATAAGGTTTGTCAAATTTCTATATCATATGACCATGGAGGATATTAAGAAGTTTCTGTAAGTATTTTAGGGGTTATCTCTAAGCTGAGATTGAACAATAATCCAAGAATTTTGGTCTTTTAGCTTTGAAAATATACGAGAATAAGAAAATATTTCCCAAGTTGTATATTGACAGGAAATGAAAGGCTCAAGGGAAAATTTTCAAGAAATTTGGCATAAGAGGGAGTAGGTTAACTTGCAAATACCACATTCAATTGGATGAAGAGGAGTAAGTAGATCTATGGTCATGGACCATTTCGCGGTTTCTATGTGCGGAGAGAAATAATATACACAAAACAATGAAATGATGTAAAATGAATGATATTTCAATGATGGCAATCAAGGGTTAGATCGGATCAATGGAGGAAATGTATTTTGCAAATATAACTTGCGCGATGAAAATCACTTTTTGTATTTGCAGAACGAGCTAAAGAACCCACGGGTTTTAAGGGCCATAATTGACAGGGGTTTGTATCAACGGTGGAGGTCAATTTCTCCGATCTAAAATGTTCGTGTAAATTCATATTTCAAATTTGCGGAATGTGTTAAAGAAAAGGTTTGTCTCAATGGGGGAGATCGAGTCAAGGAGATATCTATGGCGAGAAAAAGTTCTGCTGACGGAACATGCATGGAGAAACTCACCCTTGAAATTTGTGAAATATGGTAGGCCCGTTAAACTTGGATGACAGAGATTAAAGAAATTTCTAATTAAGGGCTGAGAAGGATTCCACTAGTTGATGTTGTATAGAGAGAAGTCAGGGCTAAGGTTTGCGGAATTGAATATGGGCCACATATTTCAATGATCCCGATGAAGATTTAAATGTAGATCCACAACTGAGGTTTCCAGTTTCTCAGCTTTGTTTCAACATTAGTTCAGTTTTAATTTTCAAAGCATGCTGGGGATTTTAGAGCATGGATTCGAAACCTGGTCTATGGGGTTCTTTCCTACCTCACAGGGAGGATAAAATCCCTAGTTGGAGCCATTTGTTAGCACCGTTTTTGTGCTAAGTAGTTGGAGAGGTATAACACAGGGTAAGGAGGAATAAGGTTTGTCAAATTTCTATATTGTATGACCATGGAGGATATTAAGAATTTTCTGCAAGTATTTCAGGGATCATCTCTAAGCTGAGATTGAATAATAATCCAAGAATTTTGGTCTTTTAGCTTTAAAAATATACGAGAATAAGAAAATATTTCCCAAGTTTTATATTGAAAGGAAATGAAAGGCTTAAGGGGAACAATTTCAAGAAATTTGGCATAAGCGGGAGTAGGTTAACTTGCAGATACCACAGTTCATTGGATGAAGAGGAGTAAGCATATCTACGGTCATGAACCATTTCAAAGTTATGTGCAGTGAGAAATAATATACACAAATCAACGAAATGGTGTAAAAGGAATGGTATTTCAACGACGGTGATCAAGGGTGAGATTATATCAACGAAGGAAATATATTTCACAAATATAACTTGCGCATCGAAAATAAATTTTTATATTTATGGAAGGGACTAAAGCACCCATAGATTTCAAGGTCCAGGATTGACAGGTGTTTAGATCAGCGGCGGAGGTGAATTCCGTTGATCTAAAGTGCTCGTGGGAATTCATATTTCAAATTTGCAGAATGTGTTAAAGTGGAGGCATGTCTCAACAGTGGAGATTGAGTTGGGGATATATCTACGGTGGGAAAAGGTTCTATTAACTGAACATGCATGAAGAAACTCACCCTCGAAATTTGCAAAATATGGTAGGCTCGTTAAACTTGGACGACGAAGATTAAAGGCATTATGATTAAGGGCTGAGAAGGATTTCGCTAGTTGATGTAGTACGAAGAGAAGTTAGGGAAGAGGTTTTTGGATTGAATATGGGCCACATATTTCAACAATCCCGATGAAGGTTAAATATAGATCCACGATTGAAAATGGTTCCGCCTATCCAAGATGTGAAGAAGGAAATTTTTGGTGCAAGTGCAGAAAGCTTAAATGTGAAGTTGGGATCTAGGGTGCTTACGTAAGTTAAAAAGGATCTACGACCGTAAATCAATCTGGATATAGGATCTATAAGGAATACATCGAAGATCATACTATTGGAAATCAAGGTTTAACATAAATCACAATGGACGAAGTAGATCACATATTGGAATCAGATATTTGTTGTCTAGTGCACATGATAATGAGGAGATCCATGATTATTAAGCAATAGAAGATGAGTATGGCCTTTACACAAAGTATTATAAGGAAGCATGGGTGCTGAAAATAAGGGCATATCGATACCATCATAAGGAAGGATCGATGAAGCGACAAATTTCAATTCCACACACCATGAGATAACTTGAGGCTGATTATAAGTGAGGATGAGGGTCACTTCCTCCATTAATATCACAACGTCATAACATAAAAGGTGGCATAGTTGGAATATCAACGTAAGGAATCAAATCAAGAACCCATGCTACCATTCGTGTTGTCATCATGCTACTTGATAATGGTGTGAGTGAGGATTTGTTAGACTCATGGTGAACTCAACTGCTAATGATGATTTAGTAATATCTCGGCTCATTATAATTCCATGACCAGAGCTATTCTAAGATACAAAGTAAGTGAATACCGGTGAAGAACAAGAATGGATAACTATTTTCTGGCTAAAGGTCCTGGGAGTCCTAATACAAAATCTGTAACGACTGTTCTGCTTGGGAAGTCTGTTGGCTGATGTGTTTTATTGGCCACTAGGTGTTGTTTGGAAATTTAGCCACTTTTGGGCCTTCATACATTAATATATCCAACCATCGGGGTAGAGATGTTCATTACACTAGGAATAAATTCTAATGCTAGTAAGGGAAATACTATCCTAAAAAAGTGAAACACTACTATGGAAGCAGTTCCAAGGGTTCCCGACCCAATGGATATCCCACTGAGACCTCCCGATAAGGCCATGGAATTAATTACCATAGTTCATAGTATCCATTGCTTGGAATGACCCATTTGAAAGAATGCTTGGACTAGGGGAGAGGATATCATAGGTTTACGTCATCACCATCCTTGATGCAAATTGCTAATTCTAATGAAGGTGATGACAAGTCCAAAGATGTGTTGCGCTGGCATGCCCTGGAAGAAGGATCTAGTCCAGGTAGAGGATGGGTGCAAGTGTCCAAAAGCCGACAAGAATGAAAATCCCATCAATAATTTGGTACTATTGATAAGAGGAGATATCTTCTCAGGGTTCGTGAACCCAACAGTGTTACCAGGAGATGTGTAGGCTACTAGACATAAATCCAAACATAGAAGGAACATAAACCTTCCCTCTAGCTATGAACATAGACAAAACACATCAGAAAACACAAAATGAACATAAAAAGTTAGAAGCAGAAAGGGTCATGGAGCTATTTAAACTTATGCACCAGAAGTTGTGCCAGGTAGTGGCCTTGGTGGAGATCCAAGTCTAAGATTGATTTGGCAGAATCAAAAGTGTGGAGAGGGAAAAGAACAACAGGAAACCATTGAGGGTTCTCCATTCCATCATTGTCACGTCAAGCAAGCCAAAATCCTGAACATGCATTATTGTTTTAAATCCAACATGCCTAGTCCATGACATATTTTCTAAATTTTTAACTAATTTCAACCCTGTTTTGAGGTTGGTATCAGGGGTCTAAGACACTATAAGTATACCCTCAACAGAGGAAGAAAGGGTTGAAACCCAGGAGAATTTTGCGTTATGTAATTTTGAGATCTGTCTTTAGTAGAAGTTGTAAAGCCGAATGCTGGCCTTTGAATGCATAGATTCATGTATATTTCTCAGTTACAGTCAGTGATCTCTCTTCTTCATGTGCATGTTTTTCTTATTAATCTTTCCATTATGTTTTCCTTCATATCTGAGATAAGTGTGTGATAGTTTTCATAATTCATACCTGGTTATGCTCTGGCTATTGTTTTAGATATTTACAAACTACTTCTACAAAAGATAATACAAAATTCATTTTTCTGATGCTTTGTGTTAATGGACTGTCATCATTTCATCCTTATCACCATACCAAAAAACTACTGACCATGACCGAAGTTTTATCTTGCTTTTTCAGTCAATTTCCATGTATATTTCTCTGTGTTTTTTGATAATTGTGAATCCATAGCCCAATGTACCCTTACCATGTTTCAACCACAACAATATATGAATTTCATTTCGTGTCTATATCTTTCCTTGTCATATATCTATGAGAGATCCCTCTTTAGAAACGAAGAATCCAACTCACTTTATTAAAGTGTTTCTGTTGTTTCCTTGGGGTTCACCTTCCACAACCTTGGGTGTGATTCTAAGTGCTAACAAGGATCATGGATGATGGGGAGAAAAACTAATAGTGAACACTGGTGGGGCCTCCTTACCATATGGTGAATGGTGGTAAAATAAATCAAAGTTTGCAGTATGGATGGAGCGGAGGTCTCGTGAACATGCCAATACATAAGGGTTCAACTTTCCTAGTGGCACAAAAAATGCTATAAGTCCAAGAAATGGCCCCAAAAAAGTAGGGACATCATGAGGCACGAGTCCCATGCATGAAAAACTGAACCTGTTGGTGCAAACAACATGAGAAATGGATTTCGGATGACTCTATGGCGCACGAAATAAGAAGTTGACCAAATGGAAGCCTATAAATAAGGGGGGACCACATGACACATTTCATTTTCACTATTCATTATTGAGTTGGTGTGGAGGGCCCCCAAGAAAATTTGTTTATTTCTTTCAATTGGAAACATGATTTCATGATCTGTTAGTTGCAGGTAAGATCTCTCACCTAGGACATCATTTTAGTCCATTTAGTTGGTCATTTTAACAGTCGGAAGGCCTTGGTTGAACCCAAAAGGTTATTAGGGAGACATGTGTGACCTAGGTCACATATGTTCAAGAGACACGAGTGACCCATATCGCACTTGTCAAAGGTATTTGCATGAACTTGGTCACACAAAAAGGCCCGATAGGTGCGACCTTGACCATAATGGAAAATTTTTGTTGAATGATAGTGAAATATTCAACATATCATCTTTCGAAATTAGTGGAAAAGGACACATAAACTACACATCTTACAACCAACACAATTATATATGATTCAAACATTACAACCACAACCAATACATTATTGAAGATCTATTATGGATGTATAGTCCAAATTACAACCAAGAATATAGGATTGGATGCAGTAAGGGAGTAAATGTTGAGGGCTTAAAGAAGGGTCTTCATTACCATCATGGGATAGAAGGAAAGGAAAGGTTCAAATTAACGATATTGTCTTTTTTATTAATATGTGTTTTATCCTTATATAGGGATTTAGAGTCTTATCTCAAGCAAAATATGTACAAGAGTGGAACACACTAAGAAGAAAGACTTGAATTATTTAATCAAAGATTCTCAAAGATTAAAAAAAGGAAATGAATAAGAACACATTAGGATAAAATAATCCTTGTATTGGGTGAGGATATACATGTGGAGGATATTGCAGTGCTTATGGAGATAATTGTAATCACTACAACAAATCTTGGAATTAGCGTCCCATTTAGCGTCTCTTTTTAGTGTAATTTTTTTTACATTGAGTGGTCAAACTAGACGCTACCTGGGACACGTCATGGAAAAAACTTAAAGCATCTCAGAAAATGTCTTTTTTTTGCTTCCTAGATAGCATCCTTTATGACGTCCAAAATAGCATCTATTTTTTTTCTTCCAGAATAACGTCCAACTTTGCTTCCTAAACAACACCAAGGTTTTCTTCCTAAATAACGTCATATTTTGCTTCCTAGCGAGTGTCCTCTTTTGCTTCTTTAATGACATCCCCGTTAGTGCCATATTTCCATCCTTAATATCACCATGTTAGCATCCAAATTAACATCCAATATTGCATCCAGTTTTGCTACCACTTTAGCATCCCATTTTGCACCATGTTTTACTTCCAAAAATGTGCTAATTTTTGCTTCCAAATTTGCACCAATTTTTTCTTCCTTTTTTGCATCATGTTTTGCTACCAAAATGACGCCAAATATTTCTTCTATTATTGCACCATATTTTTCTTCCTATTTAGCATCATGTTTTGCATCCAAAGTAACGTCTTATTTTGCTACCATATCAACTCCATGTTTGGCCTCATCATTAGCGCCACATGTTGCATCCTTTTTCTTGACTCCTTAACCTTATGCAAAACTAGATAATTAAACCATCAATACAGAGGATATGTTTCGGTAGTATGTAGTAACTCTTGAAACAAGATTCTTCCATGGAATAGAGTTAGTTTGATGTCACTGCAATTTATCATCAAACTAATATTAATTTTCTTAAATGTTTATTCATTGGCATGGTTTTGTTTATGTGTTTTTTTATGATTATAATTGTTAGTTGATTGAATTCAATCCTATATCAAATACCCAATGAGAATAACACTTCTACATTACTTCTAGTCTCAATGAAATGACAAAAATTTAGTGTAGCATAGATCCCAACACTCTTATATTCATTCAATTAAATGCCAATAGTCACATTGGAGCATTCTTATAAATAACTTTTCTTTCCTCCATTGTTTTCCAACTAAATGGAAAAAGCAACGAGTATGTATTTGCTTACAATGGAGGTTGTAATGAATTAACGGTTGAATGGGCTAGTTATGTAATGAAGACACAAGTCTTGTCCCATCAAAATATGGAACACTCTATGGGTTGATTGTAGGTTGAAACCACAATGCATAATAGTAACAACACTCATTAGAAACTTTGTTTGAGATTAAAACTTTGGATAACAACTCTTATTTCTACACTTTCCATCTTCCTTCAACTTTGATGAAATTACTTGGAGTGACCAATCGTTATGTCCAAGGGAATGAGCTTGAGAAAGCAATAACATATTGTATATGACACTATAATCTAATGAATTTCATTTGACAATACAATGGAACATAACAACTATATTAATAATGCATTCTCACAACATATAATACATTGAACACATAATTTAACCTAGAGAAACCTAAAGGAGAAAAAACATCTAGTACCAAATAACTATGGTCAATCTTTATCTCTCGACAATTTGTAGGTTACAATGAATTTTGTCTCTCTAGTTCATTTACAATCATTTCACAGTAATTATAATAAAGCATTCCTTCTGATCTTTACCAAAATGGATACCTCACCATTCCTTCTTGATAGCTCACCATTGATTCCTGTTTATACCAAAATGGATCTAAATAACAATGGTTTTAGGCAAAAGTTCAGCAAGTATCATCAAGGGTCTACAATGGTGAGCTGTTAAAAAAGAAAAAAACGTTTTTGCATCTACGATCGTCGCTATAGTGACTCATAGTCAATAATGTCTCTATAGTGATGAACGTCCGTTGCTATAGATACGTTATTGACTATGCGTCACTATAGCGACAATCGCCGATGGCATTTTCATTTTTTTCCAAAATTTTAAACTATTTTTCCACGAAAAAAATTGATTTTAACTTATTCGTGGAAAACTTTAGTGGGACTTTTGATCCATATGTAGTAGTGGTAGAACATAGTTACAGAGAAGCAACATCTAGGATGCCAATTGAAGACCCTAAGAAACTCATGAATGACAACGAACTTAAACTTTTGAAGGAAAACCAGACCATAACTCAATTCTAGGAATCACCCACTTCCTATCAAGATGCCATAACTATGGGTCATTGAACACCAGAAGAAAATAATTGTGTATGGTGTGCATTTTTCATTTCTATTGAGCTTACTTGAGGTTAGAGAACCCATGATAGTTGTATTGGGAAGGTATAATATGCATCATATTTCTATCACCTTAAGGGATGAATTTTTAAGAGGGTTGCAAATGTTCCTTGAACTTTTTTTACGCTAATGACATCCTCATTTATAGAACAAAAAGGGATTGAAGTTTTTATGGCTTAAGATTTTTGGTATGTGCAACCTTAGTAGACTAAAAATACCTTCAAACTACTTGAAGTCATCAATATTCATTATAATTGGTACTAAATCTTGGGAGATGTTTGAGTTTGAAGGGATTGAGGGGATTGGTTTTCATAAGGATAAGTTGAGTTGGGTTTGACAATGAACAAGCAATCTCAAATCTCATGTCTAGGAAGGATTTGGTATCTAAAATATGTAGTGGGAATATCGATATAACTAATTAGTTATTTAAACATATTATATCCCACCTAGATAAAATTTACTATAAATTTGGCTCACTTTTACTAAACATAAAGTGGGCCGCTTTGAATGAGCCTTTGGGCTTCCTCAAGGAATTGTGGTCTTGTCTAAAATTCCAACAAACAGGCTAAGACAAATGCTACCCAATCTTATATTGAAGAGACAAATAATTCCCTTTACTACTATGAGAAGTAGATATTTAAAAATAATTATCTTGTATCTTAGTTGATCAATGAGAAAGATTACCTGAGATAAAGGTATGGGACAACATAAATTTGACAATAAACATAAACCATTTTTCCAGGATCTAAAAGGTTATCTAAATTACATCAAATGAAAAGAAAGTATGTGATTTTTATTTGGGGCATCGATATCTCATAAGATAAAAAAAAGGGTGTAAAAAATCCATGTGAACCATCCATGAGTTTCTTCTTAGACTATGTTCCATTCTCAGTGGTTAATGTCCGGCCACATGTAATGCAACGTACCAAATTTGGCAAGATTAACATGTTGCGTAAATGGTGTAATTGAAATTGTGACATTTTATTTCAAAGGAATACTTTAGCCATAGGACACTCTTGCATGCCATGACCTAAGCTTTTCCATAGCACACAACAAATATATTCGATAAAGTTTATCAAAGTCTGTCGCTTGGCTTCGCAGTAGGTATAATGCAAAATAATACTCAAACATTTCAGTTCAAGGGTGTTTCACATAATAAACGAAATTGCTTTAAAATTTAATAGAAATTTGACAAACCTCAAAGGAATCGCCAAAAATTGAACCAATTATTCTGAATGTTTAACAAAAAATCCACCAATGCCATAAAACTTGAGCAACTAAGTGCTTTTTTCCTTGAGAGATGTCCACTTATAAGGCCAAAGATGTAAAAAACAATGGTCCACTTCTTCAAAGTAACATTATGAGAATTATTTAAATGCTTGTTGCTTCATTCCATTTTAAACCAAGACCAAAATTTCCTTAAGAGTACAAATAAAGTTAGATTTTGTGTTAAGATTGATATCTACTTCTTGTACCTTGGTTGTTCTTGGTAAAAATGAGGGTATGGATGGGGTGGTGTCCAATGTTGATGTATTTTTAACTTTAGAATGCATTCACTTGTATATTTTATATATTGTATTTCATTGGTCCCTGATGGTCCTATCGGGAGAATCGGTAATGTAATAAAGTCATGTAAAGTCATAGAGATTAACCCTCCTTTGTAAGTTGGGGGTAAAGTCCCCACAGTTGTGGGGAACTAGGGTTATTAGACTCTCCTAAAGAATACAGCCCTAGTAAATAATTGTCAAGTTGTAAACTAGTATAAATAGAGAGTGAGACTCTCTATTTGAGACACACACTCACCCAGCAATAGCGCATAGGTGAGAGAGGAGGAGCTCGCTTAAGTGAGATAGAGAACAACTGTTGGAGATCATCTTTCTATAAATACTGCCATTGGTGCTCATTCTATATCTAAGGAAGTTGCTGGGTTTTTTCCTTTAGTGTTTCCCTGAGGAAAACTCTTTGTGTCTCTTGTCTCTTGTGATTATTGTTGTACATGTTATTCTCTCAGATAAGATCCTAAGTTCATATTGTCTAATTGATAAAAATATAATATGGTATCAGAGCTAACCCGGGAAAAATACACTATGCAGCTATAGAAGCTAGGGATTCTTACTTTTTTTTGGGTCTCTCTCCACAATCCATCAGCAAAAGGAGGCTAGGGTGACTCTCCATTGAAGGGTGCATCTTTCTGTCGAAGCAGAATTTGATTTCAAGCATTTTCAGTCACTGATGCGGGAAATTAGGGATTTTCATAGAAGAGGAAGTTTTGAGTGAGCCCAAAATAGGATTTCTATCCTTCTCAAAATTGAAATTTAGAGACCAAGATATAAATTTTTGGTTGGGTAAAACTCCGGGAAATTCAAGCCCTAATTTGACCCCGAACCTAAAAACCCTAAAATAATAAAAATGGTAGTTTTGGTACATTCGATATATCTCTAGATTGAACAAGGATAAGGAGCCAAAATTTTCATAGGACGAAGATGAAATCTATATGTACCCTCTGTAAAAATTTCAGCCTCATATTCAATATATTCTGAGAGATATGATTCCTCCAAATTAGGGTTCCATCCTCTTCCAGGATTCATCCCCAAACAGGACACCTAGGGAGAATTGATATATCCCGGGATACAAAGGTCCAAATGCAATTTTGCAAGATGATATAGATAGGGCACAGAATGTAATTTCTATGGTAAATGTTTTAGGACCTGAAGGTGAAACCGTGACACATGGAAGTCTGTACAAGTTCTCTATGCCGAATAGTCCTGAATTAAGTCATAGTGGGACAACTATCATAAGTACCAATTGGTGAAACAAATTCTGATAAAAACTATGGTGTTGGAAATAGGACAAATGAGGCTACATCATTACATAATTTAAGACATAGATAAGAAATACTTTCAGAGATACTGCAGAAACAATATCAGGAATTTCTGTAGAAGAAATTGGAAAACTAGGGCTTCCTATTCTGAGAGCTTCCCTCCACTGTTTTCAGAAAAGGAGTACATTGGATAGATCACCTTGAGAAGGAGCATATTTCTATCCAACCAGATCTAAAATATTTGAATTTTTGAAATTTAGGGTTTCTTTGGAAAACTATAGATCAGCCACATCAGGAACCAGGACGAACACCTCAAATCGACGAGATCTAATCTTTTTCTATTTACATTTGAGGTTCTCATTTAAAAATGACTAATCACACCAGCTTGATGACAAGCTTGGTGAATATGGCAACTTCCAAGAATGGAATTATAGGATCTCATTGGTTCTTGAAGAAAATGAATTGGACACCTACATAAGTGCAGAGTTTCCGATTCTAGAGGGAGATAAGGCTAAGAAGAACTCATTCAAGGCCAAGAGGAGTATTGTTGATTCTATAAAGGATCACCTTATACCACAAGTGTCTTCCCTTAAGACACCTAAAGATATTTTTGATTCCTTGATCAAGGGATTTGAAGGGAATAATATAAATCAGAAGAAGTATAGGAACTCCGTGATCCTTGAAGAAATTGACTTGGATCAGTATTTCAGTAAGAAAAGTTTAAGAGACCTAGGGAGATGAGGCTAAGGCTATACCAAAGAAAATCATTGCAGATTCTATTAAACATCATCTCATCCCTCATGTAGGAAGTGTTTGATGCTATGATGAAGCAGTTGAAGAAGAATAAGATACTGTTATAACCACCTTGAATGGCCTCCTAGGATAATGGGACTCATTCATTCAAGGAATGTGTGCAAGAAGGAAGTGATTACCTTTAGTGGACTCTAGGAAGAGTGCAGACAAGAAGAATCCCAACTCATAATAAGAGAAGAGAAAATGGGAGCAACCGAATATCAAGCTCTCACAATCCAAAGAATATTCCTCGAGCGATGAGGAATATGAAGGACTCAACTCTTTAAGAACCTCTTATCCATCTTAGCATTTGGATAAGAAATTTTGTTGTTATGAATGAAGAAGATGATGAAGATGAAGGCTCAAGAAAAATTCTACCCACGAAACAGATACAGATAAGTATTCAATTGTCATTTCATGATATTATTTTGTTATGCATTTGTTTATATTCAGTTGATGTGTTATGCATGATAGAATGTTTGCATTAATGTCTAGTATACTACTAATATGCATGTGATGGGTAAGTATCCCATGGTGCTTTACAACTCTCCATTTATACTTATCTAGAATGAAACCTCTTTGTTGACATATTGGATTAGTGCACAATCTCAATGATGTCATGGCAGAGATGGAAGGAATCTAGAAAGTTTCTATGAGATATGGATGAATGTTGTATTGGTATATTTATGCATAAGAATTTTCCATTATGAATATGCCTTATGAAATGTTTCTAACCTTACAACTAATTCATTTGAATTGTAGGAAAGATCACGTACAGTTGCATACAAGAAAAGAAGGATGAGACTTGTTCCGAAGAACAAGTGACGGCAGTTCGATAAATAATCCAAGATGAAGAATAATATGACGATACTTTCATATAAAGAAAAGGTTTCAGACACACTCTAGTTATGTGACACTATTGAATGACATCATTGATGCATATTCTTCCATCTATGAAGAAGTAGCCAAGAAGTAGGGGAAGGAGAGTACCAATTCAAGAAGAATGATGTCTGCGATGTGGTCCTGAGACAAGAAGGGAAGTTTGTTGTGACCTTCAAATGGATGGACAAGATCGAGCATATAGTATATGGAAACATTGTGGGATACAAGGAAATATTCGTAGCACAAGGATTCTCACAGAAAGAAGGTATAGACTACGAAGAGACATTTGCAACCACTAGAAGTTAAGACACATGGCAGGCACACTCATGTGTGCGAATTAAAGAAGGCCTTATACGAGCTCAAGAGACACCCATGGGATAACACATACATGAGGAGCTTGAAGATCACCTAGAGTAATGAATATATTAAACTTTGCTACAAGGTTGAAGATGAAAGCCTATAGAGGATGACAAGCTCATATTTGGGTGTGAGAAGAATGTTTTCAAGATAGAGGATCTTGGTATCCAGTGACCCTAGATGGATACATAGAATATTAGTAGCAAAGGAAGATACTTGTCACTCAAGTACATAATGTTTCAATGCATAGAGTATGAAAGGCAGAAGGATTATGATGGTTCACTTTAGAGGGAGTGACTGCGGAATATCCTGAGGTTTGACATGATACAACAACATGGAAATCTTACTGATGGCTCTAGTATTTACTGAGAGTAAAGAGGATTCCAGCCTTTTATTCAAGGTTGAAGGTGGAATTCCAGTGATGCTCCTCTTATATGTCGATGACTTGTTCCTGACATAAAATAGGAACTCATTAAAGTTGCAAGAAGGAGACTTGATTCCGAGTTCGAGATGAAGGACTTGGATATGATGCACTACTTTCTAGGCATGGGGGTGTGGCAGAGTGTAGATGGAATATCCCTTGGACAAGGGAAGTATGCAGTGGAGATACTGAAGAGGTTAGAGATGATGGACTATAAGGCCATGACCACACCTATGGCATCGAACCTGAAGCTATTGAGTGATGCCTCATTAGAGATGGTTGATGCCACGATGTATCGTCAGATGATTTTTTCCTTGATGTACCTAATGAATATGAAACTAGATATTTTCTTTTCTGTGAACACATTGAGACATGTTCACCTGATGGTTGCAAAGCATGCAGTGAGGTACCTAAAGGGTATAGTTGATTATGGGCTCAAGTATGAAGCGAATCAGAAGATTCACCTGGAGGGTTATGTGGATTCGGATTGGGCAGGAACTGCCATTGATAGGAAGAGCACTTTGGGGTGCTGCTTAATATGAGATCAGGTGTGATATTTTGGTTTAGCAGGAAGCAATCCTGCATGGTGCTGAGTACAATTGAGGAAAAACATGTTTCCACTTTATTTTCTATTTGGGAGGTAGTATGTTTCTTTTGAAAAATACTATATGATTTGATTGATATGAATTGCATTTTTTGATGCAGTGAGGAGAAGTGAAGCTCCAGTATGTGATCCAGATCGATATCTCTCGAAAGAGGGAGTTCTACCATAGCCGACGAGTTATGTTGTCTAAGCATAAAATACTAGCAAAGCTCGTAGGTTTCTCAGACATAAACAAACCTGTAGGTTGTCCTCGGATGTAATCAGTCTTGGCGAAGCTCATATGTTATCCTTGGACATAATCAGCCCTAATGTGATTCTATGCTAGAAATGGACAGAGTGAAGTTTGAGTACTTTAGGGAGAAGCTTGGTGTTCTCTAGATCGAGGTTCCTTCCAAGAGGAAGTGATGAGTCCGTGAGTCTTTCTGACATGGTGGTAGGATTGGTTCCTCCCATGGCCATAAGTAAGTGCTGAGCCTTTTTGACATGGTGGTAGGATTGGTTCCTCCCATGGTCATATGTAAGTGTTGTTCCTTTCTGACATGGTGGTAGGATTGTCTCCTCCCATGGTAAGATGTAAGTGTTGTTCCTTTATGACATGGTGGTAGAATTGGCTCCTCCCATGGTCAGATGTAAGTGATGTTCCTTTCTGACATGGTGGTAGGATTGGTTCCTCCCATGGTCAGATATAAGTGCTGAGACCTACATCCAGTATGAAAAAGGGTTGGATCTGTAGTGGCCTATATCCAATATGAAAAAGGACTGGCTCTGTAGGGATACATCCAACATGAAAAAGGGCTGGCTCTATAGAAGTACATCAAATATGAAAAAGGATTGGCTCTATAGTGGCCTACATCTAGTATGACAAAGGATTGTCTCTGTAGAGGTACATTCAGCATGAAAAAGGGTTGTCTCTATAGTGGCCTACATCTAGTATGAAAAAGGACTGGCTATGTAGAGGTACATCCAGCATAAAAAAGGGCTGGATCTGTAGAGGCCTACATCCAGTATGAAAAAGGACTGGATATGTAGAGGTACATCCAGTATGAAAAAGGACTGGATTTGTGAAGTTACATCTAGGATGAAAAAGGGCTGGACTTGTCAATGAAGACCTACATGGAGGCTAGGCCTACAACCAACATGAAAAAGGGATGGCTATGTAGAACTTCCTGTGACGAGAATAATTGAGAGATAGCACCATTTGATTGAGATAGCGGAAGTAGTGATGATCTAGCTTTGATGATGATCCAGCTTTGAGCCAGTGACGAATACTTGTGCTGATGAATTGTGTCAAGAGAATACCTTCCTAGTTAAGAGGGTGTGTTGATGTATTTGTAACTTCAGAATGTATTCACTTGCATATTTTATATATTGTATTTCATTGGTCCCCAATGTTCCTATCAGGGGAATCATTAATGTAATCAAGTCATGCAAAGTCATAGATATTAACCATCCTTTGTAAGTCGGGGGTAAATTCCCAATAGTTGTGGGGCACTAGCGTTATTAGACTCTCCTAGAGAAGTCGACCCTAGTAAGTAATTGACAAGTCAAAAAATAGTATAAATAGAGAGTGAGCCTCTCTATTTGAGACACACACTCACCCAGCTATAGCGCATAGGTGAGAGAGGAGGAGCTCACTTAAGTGAGAGAGAGATAACAACTGTTGGAGATCATCTTTCTATCTTTTGGTTTTACTGTTGCCATTGGTGCTCATTCTATCTGTGAGGAAGTTGCAAAGTTTTCTGCTTTATGGTTTCCCTGAGGAAAACTCTTTATGTCTCTTGTCTCTTGTGATTATTGTTGTGCATGCTATTCTCTCATATAAGATCCTAAGATCATATTGTCTAATTGATAAAAATATAACATACAAAACAAACTTGTACGGTGACATTTTGATGGCACCATGATAGGTGGTATTGTACTACCTTTATGCANGGGGGGGGGGGTGGGGGGGGGACTACTAAACCCAATGGCCATATCATCATTCAATGTAAAACCCAATGGCTAAAGATATTTTTATGGTCAACACCTCACAACCTCTATTACTTGTTATTAACTCCAATATCTCAAGCCCTGCAATATACATAAGTATTATGATATGCATCATCATCGTAGACATCGATGTTGTCATGATCATCATCAATTCCATATGGTACATCAAAATCATCTTGATCATCATCCTCATTATCATCATCATCTTTAGCATTAAGTGCATCATCAACAAAATCATCTTCATCATTGTCATTATGGTCATGCATATGCCATTAGTGTTCTTAATCACTCACTGACATTAGGATTCTTGTCATGTAATTGTTAAGGTAATTTATATGTCGTTATGATCATTTCAATGATAATAGGGTTGTTTAGATGTCATTAAATACATTTACATTCCATTAGAATAAATTAGGACCCAAAAGTGATACCACATGCGTAATCATCATTGAAATCCACAACGTCATCATCATCATACAATAAATGAACATCATTGTCATCTTCGTAGTCATCATCAATATAATTGTGATAATAATGAGAAAGGAGCCATACTAACTCACAAGAATGGATGATATACTCTTGTACTTATCAAATCATATCCATATGATCCATCATAATTATCGTAATGCATCATTGTCATGTTGTTAGGGACAATCATATGCCATTAGGGTCTAACAAATGTTGTTGGGGACACTAAAATTCCATTAGAGCAACATAGGTGATATTAAGGTAATTTATCCCTCATTAGGATTAATCATGATTGAAAAGTGCCATGATTATGATCATTTACGTTACACTATGATAAATCAAGATCCAAAAGTACTATCACATGAATCATGATCATTGACATTAACATTGATATATCTGACGTTATATTAGACGTTTCTCGAACACAATTCCTAGCTCTAAACCTAGTGCAATTCCTAGCATTTCCTTTCGAAATTTATGGCATTATTCCAAGTGCTATACCTGGTGCTATGTTGGATGTTTTATAGGCGCAATTCCTGGATCTATACTTGGCGCTATGTTGGATCATTTTTTCCTGCCAACACTCATGACACAATTCCTATCGCTAATGCTCGATTAATATATGGTGTTATGCTATTCAGGACATTTTTTGGAGGCTATTCTTGGTGTTATATGGAAATCTTTTGTGGACGCTAATTGGGACATTAATTGGGATTCTAATTGGGATGCTAATTGGAATGATAATTGTGGTGTTAATTGGGATGCTAATTAGCGTCCAAAATAGCGCCAACTTTTAAAAAGGGACGATAATTGGGATGCTAATTGGGATGCCAATTGAGACACTAATTGAGATTCTAATTGGGATGCTAATTGGGATGTTAATTGGGATTCTAATTAGCATCCAAAATAGCACAAAATTTTAAAATAGGATTCTAATTGGGATGTTAAATGGGAGGATAATTAAGACGCTAATTGGGATGCTAATTAACGTCCAAAATAGTGCCAAATTTTAAAAAGGGACGCTAATTGGGATGCTAATTGGGATGCTATTTGAGACTCTGATTGGGATGCTAATTGGGACGCTAATTGGGATGCTAATTAGCATCCAAAATAGTGCCAAATTTAAAAAAGGTATGAAAAAAACGCCATTAAAATCGCCATCTCGTGGAAAAGCATCCACTTTGTCCAAAAAATGATGAAAAAATACACTAAAAGTGATAGTGGATGCTAAAAAGGAAGCTAAAAGAGATGTTAATCACAGGGTTTTGTTGTAGTGAATACAACTATTTATAGGCAATATAGTTATGGAGGATTAATTTATTTTGTGGATGGAAAAGGTTTGGTTGGGTCCTCTAGGTTACATTCCAAAATTTTATATTCTAATTCAAGAACATGGATCACCTTGGTTTTAGTTCGAAAGTTAATATGGAAATAATCCTTTCACATAGATGGTTCTAGGGACCCTCCTTACTTGACCTAAGGAAATATATGTCAAACATAAATCCTAGAAAGGAAAAAATGTTTATTCAACCTTGAGGCCAATTTGTGACTACATGACTAAAAAGTTAGTCGAGATATTTATTATAAGACAAAAACTAGCAAAATTAAAAAAAATTGATGTATTTTAAGTGACGTAGCTATAAGTTACTAACATTAAACAAGTGATATAGATTGGGGATAAATGTATACACCTAGTCAATGACAATGTGAATATAAATTAGTATCATGTTAACTAGGATTTTTCAAGTTGAATTGTTTTTTTTGCCATGCTTTGTGACATTATAGCCTATAAAATGTAGACAGTATAATTATTTAAATCATGATTTGCAAGACCTATATTTCATTTCACCTAGTGTAATGCCAACCAAAAGTAAACAAACATATTGTTTTAATTCTGAAATATTTATATTTGATCCAAATTTGACTAGCACCACTTAATATATCTGGACCAGGTGGCTGAAAATATTGCATCTTATATTTCAACATCACCAAATTGATGTATTCCAAGACCTCTATATTGTTTAACATAGGACAATGGATAAACATTTTGTTATGCAACCAAGTCCTAGAAATAATATAGAAATAGTAGAATAGACTAAGAGAAAGTAATCCACACCTTAATAATGAATGATAGATATGAGGAATCCTCTTTGAGGGGGAAACCTCCTTACACAATGTACCAAGTGTAGTGGATATTTCTCTCTAGCTATGTGCAAAAGAACCAACCTTAGATAAAAGGGATCTAGAGGTAGATTTCATGGTGAAACGATAAGAATTCAACCTTGACTTACTTAACAGTAAACAAAATAATTTTTAGATTTTATTTTATTTAACTGCCACATCCCCTCCCCTCTTACTGGAGCACAAAAGGGAGGAACAAGACTATCACTACTCATTTTTGATACCTCAATGTACATGAAAACGATGCCCATACACCTGACTGATATGTAGAATAATTTAAATTTCTTAAAGAACCATTGTCATGGGTCATGTTCATCCTTTAACATCTGTTCTTAGGCTTAAGAACCACTGTAACAGTCATTCCATAGCTTATAGATCCACTTTGCAACCAAAGAAGTAATTTTCGCTCTGAAACAAACTTTTCTGAATTCCTCCTTTCATCCTTCATCCTCCGGATTTCCATAGTGTTGCTTGTGACAGGCAGAACTCTGTGAAGCACTGTTGTGATTTCATGTGTTTCTGCATTCCGCTTCTCTCCTTCCGATGTGGACTTCAGGAATTGGAAACTTCAATTATGATGGAATTACCTCATCGCATTCTGTCTTTCACATTCCTCCTTTCCACCTCCGCTGTATAATTCGAGAATCATAAACTTAACAAAACACCACCTTTTCTTATTCACCTTCCACTTTTCTCCTTTCACCTTCTGCGGGTGAACCTTGGATCATGGAAAACCAACTCTTAGTCTCATCTCCCTTTCTATTTCCTGGTTTCTTCCTCCTTCATTTTGTCTTCCATAGGAGGAATCTGAGGTGTGGAAATCTACACTTTACCTTAGGATTTTTGACACTTTTTCCGCTTTTGACTCCTGCCTTATGCGGGTGGATTCCGAGGTGCAAAAAACCAACATTATGCCTTGTTCTTTTCTCTAATTTCCCTCCTTTCGACTCTCGACTTCTGCCTATTGTAGGAGGATCCCAGAGTGCGAAAAAACTCATCTTACCTTAGGATAGATGCATTTTTGATCCTGTAACCAGGATTCTATCCTCCATGATCATAAGCAAATGTAGTGGAAAATACAAGGCATAAACTGATGCAAATGCGGGGACATTTAACAACAATAAATTTTACTTAAATATTCAATAAGAATTCAACATAATCAACACATTCATAAGAAAATACATTGCAGAAATAACACAATAGAGAATACTTATCTTGAAGATGAAGTTGTCCCGCAACTAGCTATGTCGTTGCAACGTTCCACCCAACCATAGGCCAGTTGTGTTCATTAATATCTCAACACAAGTGCCACCCCTAAGCTGGGCATGAATTCCACAAGGAACTAGGGAACAAAAGGATCACACATAGCTAGAACACATCAAACACAGTCAAGTCAACCTACAGTTGGGTTTATCATACTATCTAGCCAAGCCAATACACCATTTGGTTTATCAGGATGCAGGCAACAAGACAATACACTGCTAGGTTTATCAGGATACTCATACAGGCCATCTAATAGTTGGGTTTATAATCCTGCACATATTCAAGCCAACATTCACATTGAGGACTGACCAAGCCAACTAACAAATGGGTTTATCAGGATACTTAGCCAAGCCATCACACAGATGGGTTTATCGGGATGCTCATCCAAGCCAGCTAATGGTTGGGTTTATCAAGTTTTCTAGACAAGGGTCACACATGGAAAAAATGAACAACAAGACATAGCCAAGCCAACTCACCATGGGTTTATCAAGTTTCTCATCCAACCCAATCATATGATTGGGTTTATCAGGCTACCCAACTAATCCAATATACCATTGTGTTTACCAAGTTGTCAGCAAAGCCAATCTACGTTTGGGTTTATCAAGATGATAAGGTAGTGGAGAGGTAGAATGTCTAAGCTACTGGATCATCCATAGAGCTAGCCTACACCTCCACAAGATCTATCTTTCCTGGAATCCACATTCCTGCACCCCAACACAAGGAAGTATCCCCTTCTCTTCTACATAGTCCCTTGCGATATACCTTCCCTTCTAGTGCTCTTTAGGGTGTATAGAGAATATTCACCAGCCAATCTTATATTTTTGTGAAGTTCCTCTCTTCACTAGGTTTATCAATCCGATTTGACGTCTCTTCCACTCCTAAGTATTGTATAGATTTCAGTCCCAAACCAGGGCACACATAACAATAAACCACAAGGAGACTCAGCAACATAGGGCTCCACTCTGTAACATAGATAACCAGGGTTCCAAACCACTCTGTAACATAGAGAAACACTACAAAACATGTAGCAACACTCTTCTATATCACGCTTCATCTATGGGATGATGAACCATACTGAACAACTCCTTTCCCCCGACTCTAGATAGTGAATAATGCATAATGAACTGAACAATGCTGAATAATACCCCATGAATCCAAATAGGATCAAGAATGACCAAGACATACTAGGAGACTCAGTAAATTATGGGATGGGCATGCATACCCACAATTGTGTTGATGTATTTGTAACATTGGAATGTATTCACTTGTATATTGTACCCCGATGTTTATTCAGGGAAGTATCTGTAATGTAATTGAGTCATGTCATGCCCCAATGTTCTGATCAGGAGATTCAATAATGTAAACAAGTCATGTAAATTAATTGAGTTTAAACCTCCATTGTAAGTCAGGGAAATATTCCCCACAATTGTGTCAAGGTTAACCATCCTTCTTGATCAGAGGGTAAAGTCCTCACAGTTGTGGGGCACTAGGGTTATTAGAATCTCCTAGAGATGTCGGATCTAGTAAGTAATTGTTAAGTGGGACTGACATGTTAAAGTGGACATTAAGTGAATGAAAGAATATAATAGAGAATGAGCCTCTCTATTTATCACACACACACCCACTCATTGGGGCGCATGAGTGAGAGAGGAGAAGCTCTCTCAAGTGTGAGAGAGAGAACAAGTTGTGGAGATCATATTTTCTGTTTTCGGGTTTTACTGCTGCTATTGGTGCTCATTCTATCTCTAAGGAAGTTGCGTGGTTTTCTCCTTTATGGTTTCCCGGAGGAAAATTATTTGTGGCTCTTGTCTCTTTTGTTTATTTTTGTGCATGTTATTCTCTTAGATAAGATCCTAAGATAATGCTAGATTGAATGATAAAAATATAACATGGTGTCAAAGCTAACCTGAGAAGAAGACATTGTGTAGCTACAGAAGCTAGGGATTATTAATTTTTGGGTCTCTCTCCACAATCCATCATCAAAAGTATGTTAGGATGGCTCTCCATTGAAGGGCGCATCTTTCTATCGAAGCAGAATTCGATTCCGGACATTTTCAGTTGTTGGTGTGGGAAATTAGGGCTTCTTACAGAAGAGGAATTTTTGAGTGACCCCAGTATAGGATTTCTCTCCTCATCAAAATCAAAGTTGAGAGACCTGGTTCAAGATTTTTGGTTGGGTGAAACTCCAGGAAAGTCAAATCCTAGTTTGACCCCGGGCTAGAAAAACCCTAAAATACTAAAACTTATAAGTTTTGGTACATTCACTATATCTTGGGATTGGAGTAGGATCTAGACCAGAAACATTCACAGGCCGAAGCTAAAATCTTGATTTAAATTGTGTCCAAAGTTTAGCCTCAGATTCACTATATTCTAGGAGATATGATCCCTCCAAGTTAGGGTTCCAGCCTATTCCAAGATTCATCCCTAAACAAGACACCTGGGGAGAATTGCTATATCTTGAGATACAAAGGCCAAAATGAAATTTTTGAATATTTTCCAGAAAGGGCACGGATTTTACTTTTTTTGGTCCGAGTTTAAGACCCATAAGTAGAAACAATGATACGTGGAAGTCCATACAACTTCACTATGTTGAACAGTCCGGAAACAGGTCACCTTGGGAAACCGATCATAAGTCCCAATTGGTGAAACCAATTATGAAGAAACCTATGGTGTTGGAACATGGACAAGTGATAATACCTTAGTATGAAGTTTCAAACATAGAGGATCTATAATTTTAGAGATATGCAAAAACAGTATCAAGCATTTCTGCAGAAGAAATTGGTAAACTAGGGCTTCCTGTTCCGGGAGCTTCCCTCCACTGTTTTTAGAAAAGGAGTACATTGGACAACTCACCTTGAAGAGGTCTATCTTCTTGTCCAATCATATCTAAAATATTCCAAGTTTCTAAAATTAGAGTTTCTTTGACAAACCCTAGATCATCCAGCTCCGGAACCAGGACGGACACCTCAAATCGGTAAGATCTAATCTTTTGCTATTTTCATTTGGGGTTCTCATTTCAAAGTGATCTATCACATCAGCTTGATGATAAGATTTTTGAAGTTGACAACTTCCAAGCATGGAAGTATATGAACTCTTTGAATAAAATGAATTGGACACCTAAATAAGTAGAGAGGTTTCAGTTCCAAAGGGAGATGAGGCTAAAATCCTTACACCAGAAGAACTTGGTCAAGGCCAAGAAGATCATTGCTGATTCAATAACAGATCAACTTGTACCACAAGTGTCTTCCCGAAAGAAACCGAAGATGTTTGATTCCTTGACCAAGATATTTGAAGGAAAGAACATAAATTGAAAGATGATATTAAAGAAACCAGTTGAAGAATGTGAAGATCTAGAATGAAAAGACCATACAGTCATACTTCACAAGGGTCTCTCAAATCAATGAACAACTTGAAGCGGTAGAAGAAGAAGTGGAGAATGAAAAAGTTGTGATAACCACCTTGAATGGCCTCCCAGGATCATGGGATTCATTCATTTGAGGAATGTGTGCCAGAAGGAAGTGATTACTTTCAGCAGAATCTAGGAAGAAGAAGAAGCTTGACTCATAATAAGAGAAGAGAAGATGAGAGCAACTGAAGATCAAGCTCTCACCATCCAAAGAAGATCCCTCAAGCGATGAGGAATATGAAGGACTCAATTCTTGAAGAACCTCTTATCCATCTTGAGCATTTGGATAATAAATGATGAAGTCATGAATGAAGAAGATGATGAAGCGGAAGGATCAAGAAGGAGTCTACCCACGAAAAAAATAAAGATAAGTATTCAATTGTCATTTCATGATATTGATTTTTACTATGCAATTTGTTTATATTCAGTTGATGTGTTATGCATGATAGAATTTTTGCATTAATGACAGTATACTACTAATATGCATGTGATGGTTAAGTAGCTCATGGTGCTATACAACTCTCCATTGCTACTTATCTAGAATGAAACCTCTTTGCTGACATATTGGATTAGTGCACAATATCAATGTTGTCTTGGTAGAGATGGAAGGCATCTAGAAAGTTTCCGTGAGATATGGATGACTGTTGTTTTGG
>LPNX010075233.1:56093-118433 GCA_001517045.1 Pseudotsuga menziesii | reverse complement strand
GCATGATCATATATTTATGCATAATAATTTTCCATTATGAATATTCCTTATGAAATGTTTCTAACCATACAAATGCATTTGACTTGTAGGAAAGATCGCATACAATCACCTACAAGAAAAGAAGGATGAGACTTGTTCCAAAGAACAAGTGACAATAGTTCAATAAAGAATCCAAGACGAAGAATGATATGACAATACTTTCAAAGAAGAGATCTTAGACACAGTGTTGTTATGTAACACTATTGAGTGACATCATTGATGAAGAACCTTCCAAGAAGTAGCTAAGAAGAAAGGGAAGGAGTGTACCAGTTCAAGAAGAATGATGTCTAGGATGTAGTATAGAGACCTGAAGAGAAGTTAGTAGTTCTATCATGTAGTAGATGAAAACATCATGGGATACAAGGAAATATTCGTAGCACGAGGCATAGACTACAAAGAGACATTTGCAGCCACTAGAAATACACATGACAGGCAGAATCATGTGTACAAATGAAAGAAGTCCTTGTACGAGCTCAAAAAACACCCATGGGATAACACATACATGAGGAGCTTGATGAATATCTGAACCTTTGCTACAAGGTTGAAGATGAAAGTATATAGAGGATGATAAGCTCACAGATGGGTGCAAGAATAACTATTGAAAAAGTTCAATATAGAGGATCTTGGTATCCAGTGATCCTAGATGGATACATAGAATATCAGTAGCAGAGGAAGCTACTTGTCACTCTGGTACAGAATGTTTCAGTGCATAGAGTACGAAAGACAGAGGGAGAATGATGTTTTGCTTCAGAGGGAGTGACTGCAAAATATCCTAAGGTTTGACATGGTACAATAGGATGGACAACTTACTAATGATTCTAGGCTTTACTGAGAGTAAAGAGAATTCCAACCTTTTCTTCAAGGTTGAAGGTGGAAGACCAGTGATGCTTCTATTATATGTCAATGACTTCTTCCTAACAGAAAAGAGGAACTCATTAAATTTGCAAGAATAAGACTTGCTACCGAGTTTGAGATGAAGGACTTGGATATGATGCAGTATGTTCTAGTCATGGAGGTGTGGACAAGGGAAGTATGTAGTAGAGATCCTGAAGAGGTTCAAGATGATGTACTACAAGGCCATGACCACACCTATGGCATCGAACCTGAAGCTATTGAGTGTTGATTCATTAGAGTCGGTTGATGCCACGATGTATGGTGAGATGATTTATTCCTTGATGTACCTAACAAATACGAGACCAGATATTTTCTTTGTGGTGAACACATTGAGACATGTTCACCTGATGGTTGCAAAGCATGCAGTGAGGTACTTGAAGGGTACAGTTGATTATGGGCTCAAGTATGAGGTGAATCAGAAGATTAACCTGGAGGGTTATGTTGATTCAGATTGGGTAGGCAGTTCCATCGATAGGAAGAGCACTTCAGGATGCTGCTTTAGTATGGGATCAGGTGTGATCTCTTGGTTTAACAGGAAGGATTCCTGCATGGCGCTGAGTACAGCCAAGGAAAAAGATGTTGCCACTTGCTATTTGAGAGGTAGTATGCTTCTTTTGAAAACTACTATTTGATTTGGTTGATTTGAATTGCATTTTTGTATGATGTAGAGAGGAGCAGTGATCTCTATAGAGATCTCTTGAAAGAGGGAGTTCTAGCATAGCTGATGAGACAGGTTGTCTAAGCATAAATCCTAGCGAAGCTCGTAGGTTGCTCTGACGTAAACAGTCCTATAGCTTTTCCTTGGATGTAATCGGTCTTGGCGAAGCTCGCAAGTTATCCTTGGATGTAATCAGCCCTGATATGATTCTATGCTAGAAATGGCCAAAGTGAATATTGAGTACTTTAGGGAGAATCTTGGTGTTCTCTAGATCAAGATTCCCTCCAAGGGGAAGTGATGATTCCGTGAGCCATTCTGACATGGTGAGAGGATTAGGTTCCTTCCATGGTCAAATGTAAGGGCTGAGCCATTCTGTCATGGTGAGAGGATTGGTTCCTTCCATGTCAGGTGTTAGTGTTGAGCCATTCTGATGTGATTGTAGGATTGGTTCCTACATGATCAGATATAAGTGTTGAATGCCATTCTCTGGGAGAATGGAGGCACCTGGTCAGTTACCAAGAATCCTCAGTTTGGGACTGAGAGCCATTCTATCATGATGTGTTTACACATGGTCAGATGTAAGTACAGTGCCCTACCGATGCGGTGTGTTCACACATGGTCGGATGTAAGTGTGGAGCCCTTCTGATACAGTGTGTTCGAACATGATCGGATATAATTGTAGATCCATTTCTATGTGGTGTGTTCACACATGGTCAAATGTAAGTGTAGAGCCCTTTCGATGCAGTGTGTTCACACATGGTCGAATATAAGTGCTGAGCCATTTTGGTGCCATGGTGGAGATCATATTTTATGTTTTCAGGTTTTACTGTTGCTATTGGTGCTCATTCTATCTCTGAGGAGGTTGTGGGGTTTTCTCCTTTATGGTTTCCCCGAGGAAAATTGTTTGTGTTTATTGTTGTGCATGTTATTCTCTCAGATAAGATCCCAAGATAATTCTAGCTTGAATGATAAAAATCTAACAAATTGCTTACTTCATCAGCAAGAACACAACTTCCCCAGACTACAGGCTACAGGTTTGCTTAGACTACAGGAAGGCTCAGTCACGAAACCAACTTCCATGCCTTGCTCTACCCAAGGAATTAACTACTCTTCTGGAGAATTGAATGATTGAGCGTAGAGGGAAAAAACATAGTTGAGGTTTTATGGGTTTCCCCATTGACATCTGGTCTCACCCTATTGGCTCAGGATTTTGACTAACTCCCCTCCCTATTCCTTGTGAAATAATGCCCCCATCTCTTTCGTTGTAGTGCATAGCTAGTTGTGGTATTTTATTAAATTGCATATTTACATGATGACTTCAATAATATAATGTGTATGGATGAGCACTATAACAATCGTCATCGATATTCATCACCAATACACAAAACACCAAATCAATGGTAGGGCCATGGCCTTGAGATCCTTAGCATAATTCACACATAATATATACATCATGTACAATTTTTTTACCATGGGATCAAAACCGGGGTGTTACATTCCCCTCCCCCTTCATTAGCACTGTCCTTAGTGCTTTACAAAATTGAACAAAAATGGATGTGCCAATTGCATGGCATCCTCCAGCTCCCACGTAGCCTCATCAGGACCGTAGTGCTTCCACTGCACCTTTACCTGTCCAATGGCTCAATTCTGGAGCACTTTGACCTTCCTGTCAAGGATGCATAATGGCTTGGTTTGGAACTCTCCCTCGGGTTCCACCTAAATCAAATCCCAATTTATCACATGTTTAGGATCATGTACACATTTCTTAAGCAAAGAAACATGAAAAACATTATGATCTCTAGTGCTAGCAGTAAATGCATGTCTATATGCAACTGGTCTTATTCTTTCAAGCACTTCAAAAGGCCCACAATATCTAGGTGACAGCTTGGCACAACTTCCAAGATTTAAGGAACTCTTCCTTGGCCTCACTCTAAGGTAAGCATGATCCCCAACACTAAACTCCCTATGCACTCTATGCTTGTCTGCATAGCTTTTCTTTCTATCTTGGACTGCTTTCAGGTTCTTCCTGATATTAACAACCTCTTTCACAATTTCCTTGAGCAATTTTGGAACAAGCACAATCCTGTTCATAGTATTTTACCAAGTCATTAGTGTCCTACACATTCTTCCATATAAGGCCTCATATGGACTCATTCCTAGTGATGCTTGTTGTCCATTATTATATGCAAGTTCTACCAGGTGTAAATAATCTTCCCACTTGGATGGTTTTTCCATTACATAGATGTGAAGCATGTCTTCAAGAACTTGATTTAATCTCTCTATCTGTCCATCAGTCTGAGGATGGTAGGCAGTGCTGAAGTTCAACTTTGTACCCAAATGTGGAAACAAACCCTTCCAAAATTGGAAGTGAACTTCGTATTGCTATTAGAAATTATTGCCTTAGGTAATCCATGCAATATGAAAATATCCTTCATGAATATCTTTGCAATGGAATCAGCCTTATAAGTGGACTTAATCGGTGTAAAATGTGATTACTTTGTCAACTTTTCCAACACAACCATGATCGAATCATGTTATCTCATAGTCATTGGCAGTCCTGTAATAAAATCCATGGAAATAAATTCCCATTTCCATTCTGCGACTGGAAAAGGCTACAACAAACCTGTTGGGTGTCAATGCTCAACCTTCACCTGCTGATATTTCATCCACTTAGAAATATACTCAACAATGTACTTTTTCATTCATGGCCAGAAATACTACTTTCTAGCTTTAGCAATTGTCTTTTGATATCTTGGGTGACCAGAATATGGAGCTTGATGGATTTCATCCCCAATAATTCTCCTCAAATCTACCACATTTGGAATATAAATTCTGTTCTTATAGGTAAGAAGTTCATCTTCTTCCAATTTATATCCCTCATACTTATTCTCAAGGGTTTGTTGCTACAGCTTGTCCTTTATTTGCACATACATTTCATCCTCAGCAGTATGATTAATAATCCGTTGTCTCAAATCTGGTTGGAAAATACTAAGAGAAGCCACATGCATTTCATGCACTTTCCTGCTGAGTGCATCAACCACTTTATTTTATTTTCCTTTTATGTGTTTGATTTCAAAATCAAACTCACACAAGAACTCTAGCCATCTAGATTTCGTAGTATTTAATGTTGGCTGATCAAACAAGTATTTCAGACCACAATGGTCTATCTTTAGCTCAAATTTCCTTCCCATTAAGTAATTCCTCCACATCTTAAGAGAATTTACTATGGCTGCAAGTTCTAAGTCATGAGTAGCATATTTCTTCTCATGTTCCTTCAACTTTATTCACTCATAGCATACCACGTGTTTTTCTTGCATAAGAACTCCTACAAGTCCATAATTGCATGCATTAGTACACACCACAAAGTCTTTTTCCGTGTTTACAATTTTCAGAATTTGTGCACTTGTAAGAAGATTCTTCAACTGTTTGAATCTTTATTCACATCTTGGTGTCCATTCAAAATTTATCCCCTTCTTTTTCAAAGAAGTGATGGAATGTGCAACCTTGGAGAATCCTTCAATGAATATCTTGTAGTATTATGTAAGTCCCATAAAATATCTCACATCTATCACATTTCTTGGGGTTAGCCAATTCATGATGGCCTCAATCTTTTCAGGGTCCATAGATATGCCCTCCTCTGAGATAATGTGACCCAAATAATGAAGTATGTCCTTATAAAAGTCAAATTTTCTCAACTTTTCATACATCTTATGCTCCCTTACCAATATCAATGTCAGTCTTAAATGTTCTTTGTGCTCTTCTTCATTCTTAGAATAAATAAGAATGTCATCTAAGAAGACAAGAAAAAACTTGTCAAGATACTTGCTAAAAACACTATTCATGAGACACATGAATGTAGCTCGTGTATTTGTGAGACCAAATGGTACCACTACAAACTCATAGTTTCCATACCTTGTTCTGAAGGTTGTCTTATGAATGTCTTCATCTTTGATTCTTACTCGATGGTAATCAAACCTCAAGTCTATATTGGAAAATACCTTTGGTCCTCTCATTTGATAAAAAAGGTCATCAATTTGAGGTAAAGGGTATTTATTCTTCAAAGTAACTTTGTTCAACTATCTATAATCAATACATGAGTGTCCCATATTTCTTTTTCACAAACAGAACTGGTGCTCCCCAAGGGAACACACTCGGAATGATGTACTTCTTTTCCAACAACTCTTGCAGCTGCATCTTCAGCTCTAGCAATTCTGGTGTGCTCATCCTATAGGGTGTCTTGGACACTGGTTCTTCTCTAGGCACAAGTTCAATTGTAAAATCAATGTCTCTCTTTGGAGGAAGTCCAGGAATTTCATCAGGAAAAACATCCCTAAATTACCGCAATACATGAAAGTCCTCCAACCCAAGAGTTTCATTCTTTTCTTCCTCCAAAACATGGGCTATATTCAATCTGAAACCTTTCCTACAAAACTTCTTCAGCTACATTGCTGAAATATGGCTAACATAAATCACTTTTGGAATTCCTCTTACAACCCTTGGGTTTCCTTCTTCATCCATGCATTCAAAAGTCTTATTATAACAGTCAAGGTTAACTCTGTGTGCTTCTAACCAATCCATTCCAATGAGAATATCACAGGAACCAAGTGGTATAAAATTCAATTCTGTATAGGTGACTAACCCATCCATAACTAATGGACATTTCTCTACCACTTCACTAACTTTTCTCTTGGTTCCGGTTTCTAGTTGAACTAACCATGATTTTCTATGCTTTAACTTCTTAAAAGAACAAATCTCAATAATTCTAGGAATGATATAACTGTGAGTAGATCCAAGGCTAATAAAAAAATAAACATATTGATCAACAATATTACCTTCCACTTCAACCACAATTGATTAATGATCTTCCTGGCAGTCCTCTAGGGCTGCATAGATTCTAGGGACAATCCTTTCCACTTGAGCCACAGTTTCTGCTTCTTGGATGTTGTGAGATTTCCTGACATACCCATTCTCATGTAGATAGTTCCTGCGCATATGGTTTCCTCCACATTCCCAACATTGGAGTGGTTCTCTTGGATCCTTTGGATCTCTTGGCTTGTCTCCCATCACTTTGGCTGGCTTAGTCATGGCTTGTGATCACTTCCTTTTCTGTTTTTGGAAGTGAGAAGGGTTTAAATATTTCTTCCTTTGGTCAAACTTCTCATTCTTTTTGTCCTTCCATGCCTTATGGATATCATGTTTGCTTTTGTTCTGCTCATAGCAATAATTCACCTTCCTTATAACCTCTTCTAGAGTTTGAGGTTCATCAAACTCAATTATGTCTTTGTATGGCTGAGGTAATCCACTTAGGAAACACTGGATTTTCACTTTATCGTCTCTGATGTATCTGACATACCTCAACAACTCCAATAATTTGTTTGTATATTCTTCCATGGTTATTTGTCCCAATTTCAGCTCATGGAACTCTTTAAACTTGTCATCATAGTACCTGCCAGAGAGATACTTCTGCTTGAAATACTTCTTGAACTGATTCCACACTATTTTTTAGTCATTGATATTCTTCACTTTCCTGAGGTTCTCCCACCATATATATGCTCTTCCATTTAGATTGAATATGGCTACCCTAGCCTTCATATTTCCATAGCAGTCTTGGACTTGGAAATTCTTTTTCATCCCAAGAAGCTAAGCTTTAGCTTCTTGACTAGTATTTACCTCACCACTAATGGTAGGAGGCCTTTCCTTCAGTCTTGGACTTGGAAATTCTTTTTCATCCCAAGAAGCTAAGCTTTACCTTCTTGACTAGTCTTTACCTCACCATTAATGGTAGGAGGCCTTGACTAGTCTTTACCTCACCACATGAACTGTTTTGGTAACACCTCTTCCTGTTATTCCTATGAGATGAAGAGCTTGAACGCCCAGTGGATCCTTTAGAGTTAGATGATCCACTAGAATACCTTTTTCTTCTTCTGGTACTGCTCCTACTTCCTTCTGGATTTACTTCCTGATGCCCAAAGTTTGTTTGCCTTTGGATGTATGTCAAAATCTGTAGCATGGATGCGTTCAACTGATTCTGCTCTTCCTGAGCTTTAATAATTCTTTCATCATATTCTCTGTAACTTTGAAACTCCACCCTTAAGCTTCTCATGGTAGCTTTAATATCTGGGGGAGACACTTGATATCTTCTTCCATTAGATTCCGTCTTAGCATTTCCAACTTGAATGTTTTCCCCCATAGCATCTTCGTCATGCTCATAGGGATCTTGTGCATCGTTCATGTTGTAGGTTCTCATGGTCGCCCAAAAACTAACTTTTCCAAACTGCACTATGAATCTGCAAAAATATGTTAATAAACACCATCTGTTCGCTGAGTGACTATCTTAGAATTTAAAACCACTCACCATGGAACCAATAGGTCTAAAAACTATTCACTTGGCCCATCTAGGCACAATGTTGTAACCAATAGCTCTGATACCACAATGCCACGTCCCCTCCCCTCTTACAGGAGCATGGAAGGGAGAAACACGACTACCACGGCTCGTTTCAGCTACCTAGATGTACATGAACCCGATGCCAATACACCTAATTGATAAGCAGAATAATTTCATTCTGATAAGTTAAAAGGTTTCAACATCTTCTTTCATAATAATAATAATAATAAATTAATTTAATTTTAATATAATTTTATTCTTGTCAATTAAGATTCATGCAAGATATAAAACACATAAGTTTTAAGAAAGATTCATGCAAGATATAAAACAAATAAGTTTTAAGAAGTTTTAACATTTGACTAATAATAATAATAATTATATGATTTGTTTTTCTAAATTAATTTAATTTTAATATAATTTAGTTCTTGTAAGTTAAAATTCATGCTAGGTATAAAACACATAAGTTTTAAGAAGTTTCAACATCTTGGCTTTTAATAATAATAATAATATTTTTCATCTTAAAACTATTTATAAAATGACTATACACATAATCTCTAATATTATTTTTTCATTATGTGGAAAAGCACATGAAAAAGCTAGTATACTATATAAAGGAGGAATATATCAGGAAGAAGAGTAAATTTTGATATTTAGCTTAAGTTTAAAGAATAAATTTTAAAACATATAAGTTTTAAAAGTTTCCTATGCTATAACTTTTTGGTTTAATAATAATAATTTTTTTCCATCTTAAAACTATTTTTAAAATGATTATACACAGAATTTGTAATAATATTTTTTCATTATGTGGGAAGGCACATAAAATAGCTAGTATACCATATGAAGGATGGAGATATATAAAAGAGGAAGAGTAAATTTTGAAATTTACCTTAAGTTTAAAGGATAATTTTTTTTAGTGTACGAGTCAATTGAATTAGTGGTACTAAATTATGGACATGGGAAAAAAGAAAGAGAAAATATTAATTATTGGAGATATATCATGGAGTATAGTCCAAAACACAAGCAAGAATATAGGATTGGATGTAGTAAGGTAGTAAATGTTGATGGGCTAAATGAAGGGTCTTCGTACCATCATGGGCTAGAAGGTTCAAATTAATGATATTTCTTTTTTATTAATATGTGTTTTATCCTTAGAGGGGGATTTGAGTCTTGTCTCAAGCAAAATATGCAGAAGAGTGGAAAATGCTAAGAGGAAACACATTACTTATTTAATCAAAATTTCTCAAAGATTAAGAAAAGGAAATGCATAACACATTAGGATAAATTAACCCTCGTATTGGGTGAGGACATACATGTGGAGGATATTACAGTGCTTATAGAGATAATTGTATGGAGATAACTGTAATACAACAATTTACATGGAAAATAGTTATGAAAGATTAATTTGTTTTGTGGATGGAAAAGGTTTGGTTGGGTCTTTTAGGTTACATTCCAAAATTTTATATTCTAATTCAAGAACATGGATCACCTTGATTTTGGTTCAAAAGTTAATATGGAAAGAATACTTTCACATAGATGGTTCTAGGGACCCTCTTACATGACCTAAGGAAATATAAATTGAACATAAATCCTATAAAGGAAAAAACGTTCATTCAACCTCAAGGCTAATTTGTGTCTACGTGACTAAAAAAGCTAGTCACAATATTTATGATAAGACAAACACCAACAAATTTAAACAATTTTGATGTATTTTAAGTGACATAGCTATAAAAACTACTAACATAAAAATAGTGATATAGATTGGGGATAAATGTATACAACTAGTCAATGACAATTAGAATATAAATTAGGATCATGTAATTAACTAGGATTTTTTAAGTTGATTTTTTTTTTGTTGCCATGCTTTGTGAAATTATAGCCTATAAAATGTATAGTATAATTATTTAAATCATGATTTGCAAGCCCTATCTTTCATATCACCTAGTGTAATGCCAACCACAACTAAAAAAATATATTGTTTTAATTCTCAAATATTTATATTTGATCCAAATTTGAATAGCACCACTTAATATATTTGGATCAGGCTGCTGAAAATCTTGCATCGTATAGTTCAACATCACCAAATTGATGTATGACAACACCTCTATCTTGTTTAACATAGGACAATGGATAAAATTTTTGGTATGCAACCAAGTCCCATAAATAGCATAAAATGAGTAGAATAGACTAGGAGAAAGTAATCCACAACTTAATAATAAATAGCAGAGATGAGCAAGCCTCTTCAAGGGGGAAACCTCCTTACACAATGTAAAAAGTGTAGTAGATATTTCTCTCCGGCTACATGCAAAAGCACCAACCTTAGATCAAAGGGATCTAGAGGTAGAGTTCATGGTGCAAGGGAATTAGCATTCAACCTTGAATTACTTAACAATAAACAAAATATTTTTTAGATTTTCTGTTAATTCACAAAACAAATGTAACATACCTTTGTAAATGGGCCACTACAATCATTTGTGGATTTGGTCCAAAGGATGTCACAATCCACTTCTTTGATTTTCTCCAACTAGGTTTTTCAATGGGATTGGAATCAAGGATTGTTCGGAGTAAACTCAACATACAATGTGATATTGAAATATGTTGCAAAAATATGATGGACAAAAGTGTGACTAAAAGTAAAAAGGTGAAAAGTGTGACAAAAAGTATGAACAAAAGTGTTTGTGGGGAGACCTTCACGATGTATTTTATAGGATGTTCAAATTTTTTGTTGCCCATGGTATTGGTCCATGGTTTTATGTAGTGCATGGTATTGGTGCATGGTTTATGACCCATTCTTATTTTAGGGTTTTTTTTACCTCCTTTTTTGAGAGAATGGGGGATTTTGTTGCAATAAATGCACATCTTCCTTGTATTTATGAGGGAAGGAATAATGATTATTTGGACCAATTTAGAGGGAATTTAATTGTGAAGGTAAAAATGGAGGAAATAATGATAGGATTATGATATATAACTATGGTGTTAACCATAGATATCTATGCGGTCAAATTTTTGTGTTAACAAAATTCCCCATAATGCGTGAGGGTAGAATCTCATCGTATGACCGACAAACATCATAGGATCAAGACATAAATGGTGTCAACGATGGAAAAACCGGAGATAAATGTGGAGAGTTGGAGTCTCCTCGTTAGAAATGAAGTGGCTTTTGGTTTGTATTTCTTCTCAAAATGGATGAGGTACATATAATCTCATACATATATGTGGATGAGGTGAGAATACCCATGCTCGTATAAATGTCTCAATATAAAAATGGGGATAAAGGCTCAAACAAGGGGAGACAAGCAATATATATATAACTATTAGTACATAATGGTGTCCCTAATAGGAGGCTAGATACAAATACTGATCTGAAGAAGTGGTACATAGAAACAATGACATTCTCTTGGAATGCAATATCATAATAAGTGATGCTCTACTTGATCTGAGGGTGTACACAACTACATGGACTTGAATACCGGGATTCAGAATATCTGAGGTATAATATATAACATATGATACTATATATATATACAGAAGCATGATACCAAGGGGCTTCCAAACACTGTCTCTAATGCTACCCATATATCACAAAGGACATGAAACTATATGGGTCCCAAAGAGACTCACCAATATGCTAGAGTCAAGTAACAACCAGGATCTTCATAAAAATAATGAAGGAACCAATACCCTATATGAATATCAATGGTGCGATAATGTAGCTAAAGTCAAGCACGTGACACACAAAAAACCCTAAAGTAACAAAGGATTCCTTTCAAGTGGTCCAAGGGACTCATCAATGAGGTGGATGAAACCAATATACAAGGACCTCTGGGTCTATCCTTTGGAATAAATGTGGTGATGTCAACATAGGGAAACTTGAAAATACCAATGCAATAAGGTTTCTTTTAACCAGAGATATGGAATAATAATGGGATTGAGACACTGAATGGAGAACAATGGAAGGGGTGTGTGGGAGACTCAAACTTCCTTTGTTCAGAGTATAACGACAGGGATGACTTGGTAGCAGATGACATTGACTCATGGAGAGGGAATCATAGTTGTGGAACTAGGGAGATGATTTCAATGAGAGATAGTCAGGGAAGGAAATGGACAAGTGATATCAAGGGATCCATGGGAGACTTATTGCATAGTACTCTGAACAAAGGGGACCCAGTCGGGAGAATGCTGCCATAATGTGAGACTATGTGCAATATGGGTGGGCACCAAGAGGCATCGTTTGGGCCTTCTTCATAGTTTAAGGAGCTCGAAGAAGGGATATAAGTATGCTTAGTATGATATTGTCTCATGGATTTTTGTTGAGCCTAAGACGATAAATGCTCGATGGTGTTCTCATGTTTAGAAAGTTTGAAAACATGAAGAAGATTCCAATGGGTCTATCTTTTGTATAGTAGTCTCCTAAGCCTAAAAAATGATAAAAGTGCACAAAGGAGAACTCTCACACCTAAAAGTGGCAAAGAGACTTATTTTTCATAGGTATTCCATCCAGGACAAAACAAAAAAAAACCTATACTGATTGAATGGTCATTCAAATACTTTTACGAGTGTGAATGGAACCAAGTTTGCTTGGCAATATTTTGTTTATGTGATATTTGTAAAAGAACTTAAATGCAACCCATAAGTTTTCATTTGTGTAGATTACAGTCCAAATGTCAAAAAGAACATAAAAGGATACAAATGGACTCATATTCCTAGATGAAAGGTGCTAGGGTCCTTTTCTTTAATTGGTCTACAAAGTCCAAAAAATGGATAAACGATACCGCATAGACGCCCTTTCAAATACTTTAAGGAGCATGAAAGGAATAAATCTTACTCGACAATATTTTCATTCTTTAAGGAGTCAGAAAAGATCTTAAAAAAACTCCTAAATGGTTAGTCAAGCAAGGAGGAAGTGTTTAATGTGCAAAAATAGGTGATGTTGGGATTGCTAGCACTATTTTTGTGCTAATTAGTTGGAGAGGTATAACACAAGGTAAGGAGGAATAAGGTTTGTCAAATTTCTATATCGTATGACCATGGAGGATATTAAGAAGTTTTTGCAAGTATTTCAGGGGTCATCTCTAAGCTGAGATTGAATAATAATCCAAGAATTTTGGTCTTTTAGCTTTGAAAATATATGAGAATAAGAAAATATTTCCCAAGTTGTATATTTACAGGAAATGAAAGGATTAAGGGAATAGTTTCAAGAAATTTGGCATAAGTGAGAGTAGGTTAACTTGAAGATACCACAGCCCATTGGATGAACAGGAGTAAGTAGATCTATGGTAATGAACCATTTCACGATTTCTATGTGCAGGGAGAAATAATATACACAAATCAACGAAATGGTGTAAAAGGAATGGTGTTTCAATGACGACGATCAAGTGTCATATTAGATCAATGGAGGAAATATATTTCGCAAATATAAATCGCGTGACGAAAATCACTTTTTGTATTTGCAGAACAGGATAAAGCACCCATAGGTTTATAGGTCCAGGGTTGACAGGGGTTTAGATCAGTGACAGAGGTGAATTGTGCTGATTGAAAATGCTCATGGAAATTCATATTTCAAATTTGTGGAATGTGTTAAAGCGGAGGCATGTCTCAATGGGGGAGATCAAGTTGGGGAGAGATATACGATAAGAAAAGGTTCCCCTATCTAAACATGCATGGAGAAACTCACCCTTGAAATTTGTGAAATATGGTAGGCCTGTTAAACGTGGACGACGGAGACTAAAGGCATTTCTCATCAAGGGATGAGAAGGATTCTCCTAGATGATGTTGTACGAAGAGAATTTAAGGATGAGGTTTGCGGAATTGAATATGGGCCACATATTTCAACAATCTCGATGAATCTTAAATATAGATCCACAGCTGAAAATGCTTCCTCCCATCCAAGATGTGAAGAAGGAAATTTTTGGTGCAAGTGCGGAAATCGTAAATGTGAAATTGGGATCTAGGGTGCATACACACGTTATAAAGGATCTACATTTGTAAATCAATATGGGTATAACATATATAAGGAATACAATGAAGATCATGCTATTGGAAATCAAGGTTTAATATAAATTACAATGGATGATGTAGATCGCATCTTGGAATCCAGATATTTGTTGTATGGTGCGCATGATAATGAGGAGTGCCATGATGATTAAGTAACAAAATATGAGTATGGAATTTACACGTAATATGATAAGGAATAAGGGGCACTAAAAACAAGGGCATATTGATACAATCATAAGGAAGGATCGATGAAGCGACAAATGTCAAGTCCACACACCATGAGATAACTTGAGGCTGATGACAAGTGAGGCTGAGTGTCACTTCTGCCAATAATATTATGATGTCATAACAGAAAGGGCAGTGTATTTAGCATCTCCACATAAGGAATCATATCAATAACCCACGCGACTGTTCATGTTGTGATCATGCTACTTGATAATGGCGTGTATGAGGATCTGATGGACTCATGGTGAACTTGATTTCTAATGATGATTCAGTAATATTCCAACTCGTTATAATGACATGACCAGATTTGTTTTAAGATACAGATTGAGTGAATACTGGTGAAGAAAAAGGATGACTAACTATTTTCCTATTAAAGGTCATGGGATTCCTGATACAAAATCTGTAACGAATGTTCGACTTCGGAAGTCTTTTGTCTGATGCATTTTATTGACCATTGGGCGCTGTTTGGAAATTTAGCCACTTCTAGGCCTTTATACATTAATAGCTCCATCCATCGGGGTAAATATGTTCATTTCATTAGGAATACCTTCTGATGCCAATAAGGGAACTACTTTCTTGAAAAAATGCAGCGCTATTGTGGAAGTAGTTTCAAGGGTTCCCGACCCAATGGATATCCTTCCAAGACCTCTGGACAAGGATGTAGACTTAATTTCCATAGTGAATAGTATCCATTTCTAGGAACGTCCCATTTGAACGAATTCTCAGACTAGGGGAGAGGATATTTGAGGTCTACGTCATCACCATCCTTGATGCAAATTGCTAATTCTAATGAAGGTGATGACGAGTCCAAAGATGTGTAGTGTTGGCAAACCCTGGAAAAAGGATCTAGTCTAGGTAGAGGATGGGTGCAAGAATATGGAAGCCGACAAGAATGACAAGCACATCAAGGATTTGGTATTGTTGATAAGAAGAGATGTCTTCTCTGGGTCCATGAACCCAATAGTGTTACCAGGATGTAGGCTACTGGACAGAAAACCAAACATAGAAGGAACATAAACCTTCCCTCCATCTGTGAACAAAAGCATAACACATCATCAAACACATAATGAACATAAAAATTCAGAAGCAGAAAGGGTCATGAGGTTATTTCATCTTATGCACCAGAAGTTGTGCTAGGTAGCGGCCTTGGTGGAGATCCACGTCCAATATTGATTTTGCAGAATCAAAAGTATGGAGAGGGAAAGGAACAATAGGAAAACATTGAGGGTCCTTAGAGCCATCATTGACACATCAAGTGATCCAGAATCCTAAAGATGCATTACTATTTTAAATCTAGCATGCACAGTCTACGCCATATTTTCTGTTTTATGAAAATTGTGGCAAATGTGCCACGTTAGATTTTTTTGGGAATTTGTTTCTAAATTTGTAACTAATTTAAACCTTGTTTCGAGGTTGGTATCGAGGCTCTAAGACACTATAAGTATACCCTCAATAGAGGAATAAAGCATTGAAACATGTGAGACTTTTGCGTTATGTAATTTTGAGATCTGTCTTTAATAGAAGTTGTAGAGCCCAATGCTGGCCTTTGAATGCAAAGATTCATGTATATTTTTGAGTTACAGTCTGTGATATCTCTTCTTCATGTGCATTTTCTTATTTTTTATCTTTCCATTATTTTTTCTTTCATATCATACATAAGTGTGTGATAGTTTTCAGAATTCATACCTGGTTATGCTCTAGCTATCGTTTCAGATATTCACGAACCACTTCTACCAAAGTTAATACATAATTCATATATTTAGTGCTTTGTGTGAATGGTTTGTCATCATTTCTTCCTTATCACCAGACCAAAAGCATATTGACCGTAGCTAAAGTACTATCTTGCTTTTGCACACATTTTCCATGCAGATTCCTATGTGTTTCTTGATAATTGTGACTCCATAGCCCAATGTAGCCTTACCCTGTTTCAACCACAACAATATCTGAATTTAATTTCATGCCTATATATGTCCTTGTTAAATATCTGTGATAGATCCCTCTCTAGAAACAGACAATCCAACTCCATTTCTTAAAGTGGTTATGTTGTTACCTCGGGGTTCATCTTCCACAACCTTGGGTGCAATTTTAAGTGCTAACAAAGTGGCGCCGTTGCTGGGGAACGAAGGTTCAGATCTTCCCTAAGTATGAACAACAAATTTTCAAATATAATTGTTGATGGTGAACAATGGTAATATATCAACAAGGTTGTGTATATTTCACCTGGCAACTCCACCTTCAAAGAATCCATGTTTCATACATTTCAATCACTCCATTGGTGAAGGCATTCAGAAATCAATTTTTCAAAGAGAATTGGTAGACACTACTGGGGAAATGAGGTCATTGTGCAGACATGGAAATGAACGGGGAAAAAATAAGGTAGTCAAGCCTCAATCTTCTCCAAGATGTCTTATCCTTTCTTGTAAATTTTTTCCTGTATTTTCATTTATTCCATTCAAACCAAAACCATGGATTTACTCCTTTTTATCCTTCTTTACAAACTGAAAGTATCTCAACATCTTGTACATTTTATTTTTATCAATACCTTTTATTTGAACCACATGACATCAAGAAACAACCTTGTGAGCCTCATGATACCACAATTGATGTTACATCATTTCCACCTAACTCCGTTTCTTCCAATATCCAAAACCAGTATAGACCACTTCACCTACCTCCTATCCTTCATGATTTTCCTACAAAACACTACAAATTCCTTCCTAAGTTTGATGGAGAATCTAAGAAACTTACAGTTGAGAAACATCTATGAGCCTCTGAGCATTTCCTTGACCTCTTTGAGATAGAGCATGATCATGTTTGTATGAGGCGTTTTTCCCAATCTTTGCAAGGAGATGTTAAGGAATGGTTTAAACATTTGTAGCCTGAATCCATAAATATATGGGAATCTTTTTCTCATATATTTTTTGGGTTTTGGGGTAAGAGGAGGTCATTGGACCAAATACTTTCATAGTTTTATTCCATGAAGAAACAAGAGCGTGAAACTATGTCTAATTTCAACAGGAGGTTTGCAAGTTTTTATTATAATATGCCGAAATAAATTCAACCATTAGAAGGTGGTGCTTAATTGCATTATGAATCTATCATTCCTCCTGAATTATCATTACTTCTTTTGGAGAGAATATCAGTCACATTGTAGCATATGTTTATTGATTCATTCGAGGTTGAAGAAAATGTTAGAATGTCTAAAAAATATTCAGACCTAGACAGTAATAACATAATGGAAAAGGAATTAGAGTTAAATGAGCAATATGAACAAAAACAACTTACCCTACCATCAAATTCTATTTTGTGTGAGAAAGAAGATGATCAGATCAATGATGTACATGAAGAAGGTTACAATAATTTATTTTATGAAAATTGCAATCATCCTATCATAAATTCTATTAGTGATGATTCTAAAGAAGTTTTCATCCCGCCTATCTATGATGAATATGAGGATGATTACTTGAATCTTGTGCCTAAGCAACAAGATGTAGATTTTGTAAGGTCAGGGCCTGTTAGTGAAGAAAATATGATTACAATCCAAAGTGAAAAGGTTGAAAATGGAGAGGATAGTGAGTGTGATGAAGGTGATTATCTGCCTTTGTGTTATTCTTCTTTTGAATTGCTGATTCATACACTTAAAACCTCTGAATGAAAACATAAATTAGAGACAATGGAAAATTTCATGAAGTTTTTAGAAGTAGAAAAGGAGCAGGATGAGAAATTATGCAATCAATCTCAGCATGTGGAAAAACCATATGTTTATAATGAGGAATTGGATCTGAAAGAAAGAGATGAGGGTTCTCAAATGGATGTTTCTTTTTGTTTTTCAAATTCAATTTTTTTTTTTGTCAAGAATAAATATGTTTGCTTCATCCTATTAAAGAAAAGGATGATATTTCTACTGACACACATAAGAGGAATCAAGTTATTAATTCATATATTTTGAATGAAATTGTCGATATCTCATTTGAAAATTGGCATGAGAATTCCCTTCATGGTTATTTTAAAGATCAGATTGACAGGGTGCTAGAGGAGTTGCAGTTGGAGCTGTTCTGTCATGGCAAACAAATAACATAAATTTTTTTGGGTTATCATGATCTAGTGGAAGAATACATGGAGAAGCTTTGCAGTGGTAATAAATGGTTATGTATTTATAGTAAATATCAATTTCTTTATCATAACATTTTTCCATTTAGTTTGTTATCTCTATTTTTTATCAAGCATGAGGGAAAATGTTATTTATGGGATCATTTGCTTGATTGGATTCACTGGAAGTCAAAGGTTACTTGAATGGGCATTGATTCTTAGTAAGTAGGTTAGGTAAGTAGAGGTGAATAAACTTGACATGGTGAGCATTTCTTTCAGCAATTTTCAGTTTCTCAGTTTTGTTTCAGTATTAGTTCAGTTTTGGTTTTCAGAGCATGTTGGGGATTTTAAAGAATTTTGGGAGCTTCCTAATGTATTCAGTACTTGGCCTATGGGGTTCTTTTCTACCTCACAAGGAGGATAGCATCCCTAGCTAAGTACTATTTTTTTTCTAAGTAGTTGGAGTGGTATAACACAGGGTAAGGAGGAATAAGGTTTGTCAAATTTCTATATCGTATGACCATGGAGGATATTAAGAAGTTATTGCAAGTATTTCAGGGGTCATATCTAAGCTGATATTGAATAATAACCCAATAATTTTGTTCTTTTATCTTTGAAAATATATGAGAATAAGAAAATATTTCCCAAGTTGTATATTGACAAAAAATGAAAGGCTTAAGGGTACAATTTCAAGAAATTTGGCATAAGCGGGAGCAGGTTAACTTGCAGATACCACAGTCCATTGGATGAAAAGGAGTAAGTAGATCTACGGTCATGAACCATTTCAAATTTTCTATGTGTAGGGAGAAATGATATACACAAATCAACAAAATGGTGTAAAAGGAATGGTATTTCAACGATGACGATCAAGGGTCAGATTAGATCAACGAAGGAAATCTATTTCCCAAATATAACTTGTGCGACAAAAATCACCTTTTTTATTTGCAGAATGGGCTAAAGCACCCACAAGTTTCAAGGGCCAGGATTGAAATGGGTTTAGATCAGCGGTAGAGGTGAATTTTGCTGACGTAAAGTGCTCATGGAAATTCATATTTCAAATTTGCAAAATGTGTTAAAGCGGAGGCATGTCTCAATGGTGGTGGGATATTGAGTTGGGGAGAGATTTATGGTGAGAAAAGGTTCCATTGAATGAACATGAATGGAGAAACTCACCCTTGAAATTTGGAAAATATGGTAGGCCCGTTAAACTTGGACAACAGAGATTAAAGGCATTTATGATCAAGGGCTGAGAAGGATTCCGCTAGTTGATGTTGTATGGAGAGAGGTCAAGGTGGAGGTTTGCCGATTTGAATATGGGCCACATATTTCAATGATCCTTGTTAACCCAAAAAATCCCTCACTGAGCTCTACATGGCCTACAACACCCAAGGACACCCATGCATGACCCTCATTTTACCCCATTGGACCCCCACACCCTCAAAAAGGATTAAGAATGAGCAAAAGGGCTTAAAAACCCCTTAAAAGGGCGTAAATAGCTATCCTAGGGGCTAAAGCCTCCAAAAAGGGGCTAAAACCCATCAAAGGAGCTAAAAACCCCAAAAGGAGCTAAAGATAAGGCGGAAGGGGATCAAATCCCAAAAAAGAGGCTAAACCCCAACCAGGGGCTTAAAACCCTAAAAAGCCCCAAAAAAGCTATAAATAGAGGGGTGGGGGTCGCTCTCAAAATAATTCTCCCTTGCATACTGTTATGATGCCTGAGTGGATGCCTTGAGATCATTTGTCTCTCAAGCCACCCACACTCCCTCTCATCCATCCTCCCATAGAGCCATAGCTCCCCCATTGCCAAGAGAGAGAGGTGCTTCTCCAAGCTAGGGCATGGTGGCCCATTCCACCAAATGAATGTATAATGTTCATTTTGTCTTGTTTATTTAGTTTTATCTAACCCATCTTCGCTTGCAGGTTTCCATTTCTTGTTTGCAGGTTTTCTAACATGTTCTTACAAGGTATTGGAGCTGAACCCTAACCTTGTTTGTAGAGGGGTTCTTTCTTTGTTGTTATTCATTTCTATTCTATTTCGTTACTATTTTATTTTCTGCATCCACCACCAGGAACCTATCCTTCTATCCTATAGACGGAAGGTAGCCATTCTTTCCCTGTAGCAAGGGAGAGATCCCTGTTACAGAACTGGCGATCATACCAGGTCGATCCCACAGGATCCCTGGGTCTATTTGTTTCAAAATTTCAATTTTTAGTTCAGTTTTTTCCCTAGTTTAGTTTTCTGTTAAAATATAGCTTAGATTCTTGTTTATTTACATTTTCAATTACTGACGATCCTCCATAAGGAAAATCCGAGTCCATTTGGACACAATACAGGTTAATATCGGTTGGATCTAACTCGGGGTAAAAAACATTTTAGTTTCCAGAGTAGGTCCCTCTTATCGGGCCTAGAAAGGGGACCAGTTTGCTCATTTTGGCCTCACAGGTGCGACCAGGTCACCTATTTAGCCCTGAAAGATGCGACCCCCTTCCAGAAGTCAGCCCGCTTATGTCTGCAAATTTTGAGCGACCCGCTCGCCTGTTTCTAAAAAAATTTGGCGACCCCCTCGCCACATTTGACCCAAAAAGTGCAATCTGTCACTCAGAGTTTGATTTTTTAATTGTTAAGGACTGTCAGTGCGGCTTAGTCGCCTCTGTCCATCTGAACAGTTTTATTTCTGTTTATGTCCATTTCATTTACAGAATAATGGGTTAATGAACATAGTTTGACTAAAATTCACTTAAAATCAACATCTTGCCTAACCCTTCCTCCTCTACCCAGTCATCACCCTTCGGGGTATTTTGGGATAAGATGAAGGGAAAAGCTCGTATAGTAATAGACACTTCACCTAATATTGTTCGAAGCCACTAAAAATGGGTGACTTGGAAGGTAGAGGGGGTAGAGAAGGAGGGCTTCTCATGGCACTCAGTGTCCTCCCTATTGAACAACCTTGCATTTGAAGGGTGACCTATGGATCTATGGATGGGATTAGTCCCATTGTTTTGAGAGCCCAACACCTTCTCCTGGTTGAAGAAGAATATAGGTGTAAGGTCGTCACCTAGTCAAGCTATCACGATTTAGGATTGCAAATGGTACATGACTAAACAATTTCTGATTACTATTTACTAGTTTCATTCACAATGTTATCATCCCTATGGAATATTCATAAACCATTTGCAGCCACCAGATATAACAGAAAAATAAAAGACATACACACCATACTATATAAATCAACCCAACTCAGTTCATGACGCTGAGTGAGCCAGTAAAATTTACAATTTACACTAAGTGAAAAATCTGTAGTCTTTGAGGACATAAGTCCCTGACTATATTAACCATGAGAAGTACTTGGGCTCATCCCAAAACTCATTGTGAGGAGTACCACGGGAACCCCAAATTAGCTGGGTGCTGAGAGGAATTGACAAGCGAAATGGGCAATGACTCCCACCGATTGAGTAGCACTCCCGTGAGGAAAAAGCTAAGCATTGTCTTCTAGCAGTATTGGTGGCCAAGTGACCACCTGCAGCCAATAGGAATCCATTGAAACCGGGGTCCAAAAATCATTATCACCAGTTTGAAATACAAATTTGACATGGCTGATCCCTCATGCTCTTCCTCACGCCTAAGAGGGGAACCACCACAGTTCGGGTCATTAAAATGACATCATCAAGACCATTCTTGATGACCTCCCATACCATCAGAAGACCACACAGCCTCGAATTTATATTCAAACCCATATCAGTATGAGCTAGATCTGTACACTGCACCACCAAGCCACATGGCTGGTGGAAACCTGGATCCATTTTCCTATATAGAAATTGCTAGTGGACCCATGTCCACACCACAAACTATCACCAACAACCCTACAAGTGGCCCCAGCATGGTTATGCAAACCATCATAAGTCAGCTGCCACCACCCATATTGACTAGTCAAGTTGTCCCACCTGCAACACATGGGGGCAGTGGCCCTTCCATCTACATTGCCTGGGCTTGTCATACATGGGGGCAGTGGCCCTTCCACCTACACTGTCCCTCCTATTATACATGGAGGCAATGGCCCTTCCACCCACACTGGCCCATCCATAATGGTGCCACAAGTACCCCCAACTATGCAGGTGCATTATGCACCTGCAAACCCCACCACCATGGCTGCCCCATATCACATCAACTTGGGCTCAAACCTTCCTTTCATGGCATGTCTCAACTTACCTGATTTGGCTCAGTTAACAAATGACCCTATCCGCCAAAAAACGTTTTGGCCTCCCATGCCAACCAAACTTCCCTCAGAAATTCCCAAGTTTGAAGGGAAGGTAGGTGAGTGCCCCCAAAACCACATCATGACATTTAATCTATGGTGCTCATCAAACAACATCATAGATGATTCGATCAGGATAAGACTATTCCAATGCACCCTCACAGGTGTTGCAACCAAGTGGTACATTGAGATACCACCAGCCAAGTACCCAGATTTCAACTCCCTGGCTTTCATGTTCCTACAATATCTCCAACTCCCCGTCAGATATGACAAATGGGTGGATATCTTGTTATCTTGTTGCCAAAATACTGTGACCCACATAACCAACCACATCCATGAGTGGCACTGACACTGTATTTTGTGTAAGATCCAACTTGATGACATGATCTTCCTAGATTGGTTCCTCAAAACCTTGCTACCACCTATAGCAAAGGACGTCGCATTCAAACGTCCCCAATCTAAAGAAGAAGCCATCTTTTAAGGCTAGTAGTTCGATCTGATTTATGCAAAATTTGGGTACCTTTACACTATCATTTTAGATGCTCCCCATGTGAGTACCTCCTACCGGGATGCACCGGGGGCATCTCATGCTGCAGATGGAATCATAAGCTCGGTCTCCCACCAACCATAGCATCATCCGACACCACCTGCAATACCACCACAACCAAGCAAAACTGCTAGTGTTTCCTACCAAACCAAACTATAGAATATGCAAGAATGACGTCCCAGTCCAAAGATACAACTTGTTATGCACAACCTGCATCACCACAACAGGCTCAAACTTTATCTTGTCCAACACAGCAATACGCAGGGAAAATTCCCACATTTGTGGCACCACCACCCACCCAAAACTACTATGCACCACTAGTGCAAGCGGTTCAAGCCCCCGCCCCTGCTCCACCCACTCTATTGGGACAGATGTTTTCACAACAAAATCATCCCAACCAGCCAGTCCCCAATAATCAACAAGGGAAATATAGGAATAACCGACCCCAGAACCAAGGCACCAATCAACCGCAAAGAGGTGGTAAACAACCAAACCCTCCCAACAATGCTGCAGCAAATTGGCCAACCGAAAATCCTCCACGACCAAATGCATCGAGACGCAACGCCCCATTGTGTACAAAACAACCATGCACACTCTGTGAGGTCTACGGGAACTACACATTCAAGTGTCCCTTCATGGGTCGTGTTAAGCAGGCCATTAGGAACGAGGTTCAACATGCCACCAACATAATGGACCAAGCCCAACCCAACCCGACACCACAAGGACCTCCTCCTATGGTGCTCCAAAATCCATTACCAGTTCAAGGATTAGTGGCAAATGAAACCCCTCCCCAACCCAATCCCAACGCTTCGAGGGCACCTCCCACGAAAAAAACATGTGTCCACCACCTGCTAGCTATGACAACTGAAGAGGTCAATCTACAAACCAGATGAAATCAGTACAGAACCAACACCGAACCCACTGACACATCAGTGGCATCTACGTCTAAAATGGTCAATGCACCTCTTCAGTTAACCCTTTCCCACACCCCCCCATATGTTAGGTTGCCAATAATGCCATGTCTAGAGCTTCTATCAGCTACAACATCGTGGATGATTTGGCCCAAACACCTACCACCATGTCCACTATTGAGGTACTCAAAACTTTCCCAACATAGTGGAAATCCTTACTAGCCTCCCTTGGGGCCGTAGATCCCTCTGACTCCAAGTTGATCACATTCGACATGAAGAATGGAGAACCGTGAATGCCATCAACCATTACCTTTCAAATCCCTGTGTCTATCTAGAATTTGGTTATGCACCAGTGCATAGTGGATGAGGGGGCATCTAAGTGCATTATGTCTACCCTAGTCTGATAGAAACTTGGATCCCCAATTCTGCAACCATCCTCCACAATTCTGCGGGCTTATGATGGCCATCCCACTAAAGCCCAAGGAATCCTCCCCCATGTCCCCATCACATTAGCCGAGAAGACAGTTATGATTAACATAGAGGTTTTCAACACTCAATTGGACTATAACCTTCTCCTCAAAAGAAGTTATATGTACACCATGAGAGCGGTAGCATCAACTGTCTTCCGTCTCATGATGTTCCCCCATGAAAAGAAAATCGTGACGGTTGATCAACTGACTTATCATGATCTGCAAGGGCTAATGGCACCCGCCAATGTTATCCCTATGATCAACACCATTGATTCGCAAGGGATCACCACACACACGAATGTTATCCCTGCGGTCAACACCATGGTTGACAACATACCAGCCTCCCCATTGTTGAATGTGGGCCTTGGGTTGTTTTTTGATACCACTATGATGGTTTATTTCCCCTTAGTATCACCACCACTGACACCTAATGAGACTGTGGACTTGTGTATGCTTTCATCTAGCACAACTGCACCCAAACAACAATTGCAGCCATAGCCCCAACCGCAACCACAACATCGTCCGTAGCCGCAACATCAACATCAGCCGCAACATCATCCATAGCCGCAACATCAATAGCAGCCGCAACATCATCCACAGCCACAACATTATGCACATCCGCAACCACAACCTCATCCCCACATACAACCATCAGGGAGTTATCTGGGCTCCTCTCTAGTCCACACAATTCCCTTCCTCTTTCCCTTGCCTGGTGTCATGAGCAAGCCAATAATGGGCACCTTAAACTTACCCAACCTTACATTGGGAATTCCTGTGTGGTATCTTGATCCACCAGCTCATCCACCAATGCCGCGGGTAGTCTTAACCCCCGTACAACCCATTGCAGTTGAGTCCCACCCTCCACCTGGCCTGCAAAAACCAACCACTGCACCCATACCTGCACTGCCCCACCCAAAAAGGCCTAGGGGAAAGAATGCAAAAGATACCGTAGAACCTTGACAGATCCTGCCTTGCGCTGTCTGTAAAGAACAGGGCCATCTAACTTAGAACTTCCCTAATATTACAATGATCCACGTGCATTTGGATGCCATGGATACAACCGAAAACCTCCCCATGGTTGAACTTCCAAGTGTGCCAACAATAAGAAACAAGTCATTGAGAACAAACCATGCTTGCGCCCTTTGCGGATTGTATGGACACTATTCTCACCACTCTCAAGACTTTCCCGAGTTCCAAATCACTTTAGCTTACCTCTATCAACATTCCCTTGAATCTAAGATCATCCTAATTGAAGAAGTTCACCCCCCACCTCTTTCTTCAGACACCATGTCCATTTACATGATGTCCAGTTCTACTGACCCGCTCGTCTCCACCTCCAATGACGGTCCATCAGACCTATCTCTTCGTTTCTTCTGCAATGATGAGGAGATATTTGAAGCCCTAACCACCCCAGAATACTAATGGGATGACACACACCATCACTTGTTCTTCCTCCCCGAAGAACTTGTGTCGTAGTCTGACCATTTTTTTGTGGAAACCAAAGATTTCATTCATGGGAAAGTCGACTAGTTCAAAAACCCCATTCCGACACTAGACGCCTTCGAAGAAGGGAACATGGCCAACATCTCTCCAACCATCAAAATCAACATCTCAACCAATCATGAGGTGTTGAAGAAATCATGTTGGGGGCATCCTACTCCCCAAAAGAAGTCGCTGCCTACAAAGCTCTTTTCCAAGAATTCAGCAACATCTTTGCCTAGTCTTACACTGAAATGCTTGGGTTGGATCCATCCATCGTGGAACAGCACATCGACACATGGCCTGATGTGGCCCCCATATGCCAGAAGCAATGGCCCATCCATCCTTCCAAAGCGGCTGCAGTCAAAGCCAAGATAGAGAAGCTGCATACAGCTGGCTTCATTTACCCCATTGCCTACACCACTTGGGTTTCTAATCATATTCTCGTGAATAAAAAATAGGGTACCATCCACATTTGCATAGATTTCTGCAATCTCAATGGGGCATGTCCTAAAGACAACTTCCCAACACCCTTCATCGATCAGATTATCGATGCATGTGCCGGACATTAGGCCTTTTCCTTCATGGACGGATTTTTTGGATATAACCAAATCCAGATCCGGAAAGAAGATCATTACAAGACTGCGTTCACAACCCCATGGGGCACATTCGCATATCAAGTCATGCCCTTTGGCCTGAAAAATGCTGGAGCCACCTTCTAGCGCGCCATGACATATTGTTTCCATGACCTAATTCACATCGTCTTAGTCTACCTGGATGACCTTACCGCTCGATCACCAAAACAAACACATCACATAGACGACTTGCGGCAAGTCTTCCTATGATGTCTCAAGTATGAAATCTTCTTGAACCCTATCAAGTGTGTTTTCCATGTCCCAACAGGCCGTCTCCTAAGGTTCATCATGTCACACAAAGGAATGATCATTGATCCCCTGAAAGTCCAAACGAATTTCCCTCTAATGTCCCCCCTTTAAGTGACGATAGTAAAACTTGTAATATAGTCTTTCCCTTTTTGTTTTACACATTTTTCAAAAGTGAGTCTTATGTATCATTTCCCCTCGTTTCTCCAAATGGATCCTACCTTGGACCGGTACATTGGATTTGCTGATGGAGCAAGCATATGGTCTCCAAACCTCGCCTCGGCTACATGGGTCATCTACTCCCTGTTGCATGAATTGATCCATATCGATGGAATATGTGTGGGCAGTGCAACCAACAACCATGCTGAGTATGATGGTGTCAATGGCCTCTTGGCCGCCGCTCTCCAGTTAGGCATTCACCATATCGATGTCTTCTTAGACTCCCAGCTGCTTGTTTCTCAGTTGAACAACTACTACCGGGTACGTGACCCCTACCTCTTTAGAAAATTCCTATGCACTAAGCAGATGGTAGAACATTTGAGTTCATTACATTCACACATGTTCCTAGAAACCTCAATAGTGTAGCAGATCAAATGGCTAATGACATTCTAAACTGGCACATTCATAATCATATATAAAAATGCACACAATACATCATCTAGGCATTGCATTTCACATCATCATAAAAAGAATCACATATAAAACCATAAAAGCGCATCCACGTGCGTCAAAAATATATATATAGATAGATAGACAAGTCGCATGTCCAAAATATGTCTTGTACAAAATGAGAAGCCACATATGCTTTCTCAGCGGAATATACATAGTGATGCAAAAACTCCTAAGTGTACCAATGCACTAGGGGCAGCCCCACTAGGCTGCTAATCTGACTCAGACTCATTATCTAGCTTAGTATCATCATCTTCCTTAGAAGACTCATCCTCTACAGGAAGATCACCTCTCGCCGCTCGATGAAGGTAATCATAGGCCACAACCATCTTCCTCATCACAGAAGTCCACTTCGGAGGAAAACTATGGATGGAAGCAATCAAATCATTGCTCAAATGCTACCAGCCATCATCAAAGATCCCATCAGCAAGCCACTCCATATGCGGTAGAAGTCCATCCACCTCCCATCGTCACTTGCGAGGGTTCCCCGCAGGTGCCATAGCAACCACTTGCCTATGATACCAAGGTGGCAGGCGGGGACCAATATCTACATACACAAACAAGGACACCATCGGTCTACATATATAAACATACAACTATCAACCAGCTCAACTGCACTATGTATAAATATGAACATAAAAAACATCACACATACATACTAGTTGGTCCCCATGCCTAGCCTGCAAGTCGGGGCATCTCGGGGTCCCCATGATAGTTCATACCCACATACAGCTACTCCTTAATGACCACTAGAAGCTGACGCCACTGCTCCAACAAATCCTCAGTGAAAAAGTGGCCCACTCTACTGCCACCCTCATGTACCATCATCTGGCACCACCTATGCATCTGCAGCTCCCGCAGACCACTCTCCCACACAGCCTGGTGTGAACGCAAAGTAGGTGCTTTCTCGAAAAGGAAAGCACATAGAAAGGAGCCAAAGAAAAATCCTTCCCTAGATGCCTTCGCATTGTTCAGCTGACACCGAATAGCCTGAAGATACATCTGGGCCCCCCATAGCATGCTCTACCAACTGAAGCTGCCCTCTATATATATTGTGGCTCCCTGTGGAACCCAAGATCCACAACAGTAATGTCGCCACCACCCATGTCAACAGGTCCTCAATGTCACACATTAATATGTGGGAGCCACACACATACACAGTAACGTAACAGTGCCTATCACATAGCTCCTCCAATGTCTCCCCCCGAGACAGTCACCAACAACTCCCAACATAGGGAGCCCAATCAAGAAGTACACATCCACCAACGTGATCTCAATACGTTGACCCTAGAAGAGGAATGCCTCCTCTCCAATATCCCAAAATCTCACCAGCATTTGCAACAACAAACACAATCTCTTCATAAGGGGTATCCTCATGAAATTCAGTAAACTACAATGGGGCAGTGTATCATGCACATCCCCATCCTGCAATGATGCCTCTTGGAGGTCTCTATAGTGTCTCTCCCGCCACTTCATCTTAGCCATCTTGCACAAGCCAAGCACAGATGTCAACCACTGCTCTCATCAAAAAATGTCACCTAGAGGCCAAGTCGCACCTGTTTGGGAAAAATGAGTGACTAGGTCGCTAAAAAATGCCCCACATGTGTGACCAGTTCACTCTTTTTCCCTTGAAAGGTGTGACTTGGCTCCATGAAACCCCAATAGGCTCATGGAGCACCTTCGGGTGACCAAATGTAGAATGTAAACCACCAAAAAGAAGATATTTGGCAAAAGCTCTTACCTGCAAGTTGTAGAAATCAAAACCGTTGGTCAGAACAAGAGAAATCAGCAAATGAAAATCTAGGGCCCACCTCTCCAACTCTATAGTGAACAATGGCAATGACACTTCACAAAGTGGTCCCCACCCTTATATAGGCCTTATTTGACCTAATTTCTCCCGTTCGACACAACAGGACCATATGGAGTCCGTTTGAGATGTCATTCATGCCATTGGTTTTAGAATTTTGTCCTCTATCTCCTTATGAGACCATCATCTCATGTTTAACAAACAAATTTTGGGACCGCTTCCCAGAAGTTACCTCGATTTATGAGCCACAACATGGCAGTGCAAGTGTCTGCAAACCTGTACTTGCATCACTCTTGCCTACCACTACTCATGCGGGTTTTCGGGCCACTTCTCGTAAGGAACATCATTTTTATTTTTAACACAATAGTTGTCTACTCTGTCCACCGCACCTTATGTGGATCTCCTAACCATTGTTCGGAGAACGGATCATTTTCTTTGCATGCATTTGGCATATAACTACCTTTGGACTTGCACTCACATCACATGTAGTCAAGTCCATCCACTACCATTCACACATGACTCTCTTGACCTCTATCCGAGAGCCACCTTGGTTTACGTGCCTCTGCTGCATCGAATTACGTTTCTTTGCCGCGATCTATCTCGTGCATGTATTGGTATGTTTAAGAGCCACTTGCTCCATCCATACTCCGTGGATGACATTTGGACCACTCTCCATTGTCCCGACATGGGGAACCTCCTGTGCCACCGTAATCGGTTGACCATACTAGAGTTTCCTTTAAGCTCTTTTCTGACTCCTAAAAGAATGAAAAGATTACTGAGCGCATCTGCTCCCTTTCCCGCTCGTTAAAGTATAGGAAAGGGCATCTACATTGTCTCATTTATCTCCTTTTGTGGAATATGTAAACCATCAAATGAAAAGGACCACCCTGGCATATTCAAGCCAATACGGTTCCCCTCTACATACTTTTATGCATTCTCGGGCAGAGGGGCCGAACTTTATGAAAAATCTCACCATGGGTTGTTGTTAAGCTCTTTTCCAGCCTTCTCATCAAGAAAATATTGCCTAGCAAACTTGGTTTCGTTCATGCTCGTAAAAGTATCTGAATGACCATCTAGTCAGTATAGGTTTAACCTTTCCCGGCTTGATTGGACTACCAACGGTAAAGAAGTCTCTCATCCCCTACAGGATTGGCGAGCTCTCTTGTGTATACTTTTATCCCTTTTCAGGAATAGGAGACTACCAATGAAAAGGAGCCCCCACTGGAGTCTTCGTCATGCTTTCAAACTCTCTAAAATTGAAAGCACCATCGAGCATTTACTTTCTCGGGCTCGCTAAAAATCCACGAGATCGTACCACAATGGTATCTCTAGACACCACCCCATAGGAAATAGTTTGGCATCATTCCCACTTTGGGTTGCCTTTGTTCAGAGTAGACTGCAATGTGTCTTCCTTGGATCCCATCAGTACCAAAAGTATCTACCTCCCCTAAGTATTTCCCATCTGCAGTGACATTCCTGGTATTATAGCTATGATCCCATTCCCATGAGTCAGTTTAATTCGCTTCCTGGTCCGCCCTGCCATGATACTCTGAAAAAAGGAAGTTTGAGCCTACTACACTCCCCTTGTCCCTGTTCAACTCTTTCCCTCCTCCCCCATTTAGTGGGTCAGTCTGCAGATTGTCTCACATCTTTCGATTATCTCCCTCATGCTTCTGGTTAAGGAAACACCATTGCCTTGACCTGGGGTAGGTCTCCCTCTGTCAACGATAACACACATATTCTAGAGGACAGACCCAGAGGTCCCTGTATCTTGGTTTCATTAACCTCATTGATGAGTTCCTTCGACCACTTGAGAGGAGTCCTTAGTGCCTCTCGGGATGGTTTTTTCTCATGTGCTTGACTCCAACTACATCATCGCACCCTTGAGATTCGTATAGGGTATTGGTCCATGTAGTATTTGGTCGAAGACCCTGGATGTCACCTGACTCTAGCACATTCATGAGTCTATTCGAGGGACCTAAACAGTTTATGTCCCTTGTGATTTCCGGGTTACGTTGGAGACAGTGTTCAGAAGCCCTAGCAGCACTTCTATATAGATTTATGATTGATATAGCATACTTGTACCACATAGACTCTGACTCTCCATCAATGAGTCCATATAGCTATGTATCATTCCAGATCCAGCAGGCCATCAGTCATGAAGATATAACATTCCATGAGAATTCCATGGGTCCAATGTATCATTTCTTCATATCAGTATTGTATTTAGCCTCTCATTGAGGTAACTACTATGTATCATCAGTTGTATATGGTCGGCTCTTGTATTATAGAGAATAGATCACATTATTCTTTTGACATTTTTACGAGCATGGGGATTCCCACCTCGTCCATATACATGTCACACATTATTTGTATCTCACCCATTGATGGGAACCATATTAATACAAAAACCAAAAGCCACCATGCCCCAGCCCAGGAAGCACCACCTCTCCGCAGAAAATCCTATGATGTCCATCGGCCATACGATGATCTCCTACCCTCACACATCAGGGGGCAATCTGTTAACCCAAAAAATCCCTCACTCATTTCTACATGGCCTACACCAGCCAAGGACACCCATGCACGACCCTCATTTCACCCCATTGGACCCCCACACCCTCAAAAATGCTTAAGAATGAGCAAAAGGGATTAAAAACCCCTAAAAAGAGCCTAAATAGCTCTCCTAGGGGCTAAATCCTCCAAAAAGGGGCTAAAACCCCTCTAATGAGCTAAAAACCCCAAAATGAGTCAAAGATAGGGCGGAAGGGGCTAAAATCCCAAAAAAGGGGCTAAAGCCCCAACCAGGGGCTTAATACCCAAAAAAGCCCCAAAAAAGCTATACATAGAGGGGTGGGGGTCACTCTCAAAACACTTCTCCCTTGCATACTGTTATGCTTCCCGAGTGGATGCCTTGAGACCATTTGTCTCTCAAGCCACCCACACTCCCTCTCATCCATCCTCCCATAGAGCCATAGCTCCCCCATTGCCAAGAGAGAGAGGTGCTTCTATAAGCTAGGGCATGGTGGCCCATTCCACCAAATGAAGGTATAATGTTCATTTTGTCTTGTTTATTTAGTTTTATCTAACCCATCTTTGCTTACAGGTTTCCATTGCTTGTTTGTAGGTTTTCTAACATGTTCTTGCAGGGCATTGGAGCTGAACCCTAACCTTGTTTGCAGAGGGGTTCATTCTTTGTTGTTCTTCATTTCTATTCTATTTCGTTACTATTTTATTTTCTCCATCCATCACCAGGAACCTATCCTTCCATCCTATAGATGGAAGGTAGCCAGTCCTACCCTGTAGCAAGGGAGAAATTCCTGTTACAATCCCATGGAAGGTTAAATGTAGATCCATGACTGAAAATGGTTCCATTTATCCAAGATGCTAAGAAGGAAATTTTTGGTGCAAGTGCGGAAAGCATAAATGTGACGTTGGGATCTATGGTGCATACACAAGTTAAAAAGGATCTATGACCATAAATCAATTTGGGTATAGGATGTATAAGGAAGACATGAAATATCATGTTGCTGGAAATCAAGGTTGAATATAAATCATAATGGGTGATGTAGATCGAATCCTATAATCAAGATATTTGTTATCTGGTGTGCGTGATAATGAGGAGCGCCATGATGATTAAGAAATAGAAGATGAGTATGGGCTTTACACGTAGTATGAAAATGAAGTAGGGGTGCTGAAAATAAGGGCATATCAATACCATCATAAGGAAGGATCGATGAAGTGACAAATTTCAAGTGCACACACCATGAGATAACTTGAGGCTGATGACAAGTGAGACTGAGGGTCACTTCCACCATTAATATCATGATGTCATAACATAAAGGGTAGCATAGTTGGAATATCCACATAAGGAATCAGATCAAGAACCCATGCGACCATTCGTTTTGTCATCATGCTACTTGATAATGGCGTGTGTGAGGATCTGACGGAATCATGGTAAACTCGAGTGCTAATGATGATTCAGTAATTGTCTAACTCATTATAATGCCACGGTTAGAGTTGTTCTAAGATACCGAGTGACTAAATACTGGTTAAGAACAAGAATGACTAACTATTTTCCTGGTAAAGGTCCTTGGAGTCTTGATTCAGAATCTGTAACGACTGTTCTGATTGGGAAGTCTATTGTCCGATGCATTTTATTGTCCACTGAGAACTATTTAAAAATTCAGCCACTTCCTAGCCTTCATACATTAACAACTCCAACCATCAGGGTAAATATGTTCATTACACTAGGAAGACCTTCTAATTCCGGTAAGGGAAATACCATCCTAAAAAAGTGCAACACTATGGTGGAAGCAGTGCCAAGGGTTCTCGATCCAATGTATATCCCGCCGAGACCTCTAGACAAGGCCATGGATTTAATTTTCACAGTGCATAGTATCCATTGTTAGGAACAACCTGTATGAATGAATGCTTGAATTGGGGGGGAAGAGATCAGAGGTCTACTTCATCACCATCCTTGATGCAAATTGCTAATTCTAATAAAGGTGATGCCGAGTCCAAATATGTGTTCCGCTAGCATACCTTGGAAGAAGGATCTAGTCCAGGTATAGGATGGGTGAAAGTGTACAGAAGCCGACAAGAATGACAAGCCCATCAAGAATTTTGTATTGTTGATAAGCAGAGATGTCTTTTCACGATCCATGAACCATGCATGAACCCAACAGTGTTACCAAGAGATATGTAGGCTGCCGAACAGAAATCCAAACACAGAAGGAACGTAAACCTTCCCTCCAGATGTGAACATAGATAGAACACATCATCAAACACAAAATGGACATAAAAAGTCAGAAGCAGAAATGGTCACAGGGATATTTCATCTTATGCACCATAATTTGCATCAGGTAGCGGCCTTGGTTGGATATCCACATCCAAGATTGGTTTCACAGAATCAAAAGTGTGGAGAGGGAAAGGAAAAATAGGAAACCATTGAGGGTGCTCCGATCCATCATTGTCATGTGAAGTGAGCCAGAATCTTGAAAATGCATTACTATTTTAAATCCAGCATGCATAGTCTGCGCCATATTTTCTGTTTCAAGAAAACCGTGGCAAATGTGCCACGTTAGAGTTTGTTTCTAAATTCCTAACTAATTTTGACTCTATTTTGAGGTTGGTCTCAGGGGTCTAAGACACTATAAGTATACACTCAACATAGGAAGAAAGGGTTGAAACCCATGGTACTTTTGCATTATGTAATTTTGAGATCTGTCTTTAATAGATGTTGCAGAGCCTAATGCTGGACTTTGAATGCAAAGATTCATGTATATTTCTCAGTTATAGTCTATGATATCTCTTCTTCATGTGCATGTTTTTCTTATTAATTTTTCCATTATGTTTTCTTTCATATCTAAGATAAGTGTGTGATAGTTTTCAAAATTCATACCTGGTTATGCTCCGCCTATCGTTTCAGATATTCACAAACCGCTTCTACAAAATTTAATACAAAATTCATCTACTTGGTGCTCTATGTTAATGGACTATCATCATTTCTTCCTTATCACTAGAACAAAATCATATTGACCGTAACCGAAGTATTATCTTGCTTTTGCAGAAAATTTCCATGTATATTGCTTTGTATTTATTAATAATTGTGACCCTATATCCCAATGTATACTTACCTTGTTTCAACCACAACAATATATGAATTTGATTTCATGTCTATATCTAGATTTGTTATATATCTGTGAGAGATCCCTCTTTATAAACAGATAATCCATCTCCCTTTGTTAAAGTGGTTCTGCTATTATCTCGGGATTCACCTTCCACAACCTTGGGTGCGATTCTGAGTGCTAACAGGGATGATGGTTGACGAGGAGAAAAAATAATAATGAACACTGGTGGGTCCTCCTTATCAGATGTTGAATGGTGGTAAAATAATGCAATGTTTGCAGTATGGATGGAGCGGAGGGCTCATGAACATGCCAATACATGTGGGGTTCAACTTTCCTAGTGGCACAAAAAATTGAGGTAAGTCCAGGAAATGGACCGAAAAAAGTAGGGACATCATGAGGCGCGAGTCCCATGCATGAAAAACTGAACCCGTTGGTGCAAAAAACGTGAGAAACGGATGTCAGATGACTCTATGGTGCATGAAATAAGAAGTTTACCAAATGGAATCCTATAAATAAGGGGGGATCACATGACACATGTCATTTTCACTATTCATTATTGAGTTGGTGTGGAGGGCCCAAAGAAAAGTTGTTGATTTCTTTTGATTGGACCAATGATTTCATGATCTGTTAGTTGCAGGTAAGAGATCTCACCTAGGCTATCATTTTCATTCATTCAATTAGTCATTTTCACAGTCTTAAGGCATTGTTTGAGCCCAAAAGGGTATCAGGGAGACATGTGCGACCTGGGTCGCATATTTTTGAGAGAGAGGAGTGACCCAAATTTCACTTATCAAAGGTTTTTGCATGACGTTAGTCACACAAAAAGGCCCGATAGGTGAAACCTTGACCATAATGGAAAACATTTGTTGAACATTGTTTGAATGGGAAATTTTGGGTGTGCAAGATACCTCAGGTCGGATGGCATGAGAGAGACATCAATGACCTCAGAGATGAGGTGGAGGATGATGATGCAATGTACGGACACACTATCTCGGTGTTGGCTCTTGAAGTTCTTTTGTATCCCTCTTATGCGTTCAACAAAGTTATTGCTGAATAATCTAGTGAACTTCTGAAACAAGGACCTCGAGTGCTTCATTATACAAGGTGAGTGGATGGAGATCGCTCTTTGTGATGTGTACTTCTTGACTGGCCTCCGATTGTTGGGTGTTATCAGTGATATCTCCCCAAAAATCCTGATAGGATTGGGGATGACTTGTTGTGGAAAAAATTACTATGCCACAATGTATGTTCATGAGTCATACATACTTGTGTGTGACATCGAGAGTCTAGAGACTCGTGTAGTGGAAGCAATGGTACTGCAAATTCTAGGATCGAAAGGTCCAAACAAGATCTTGGGAAACTAGTTACTGATGGTCAAGTGTGTTTGGAGGGGAACCTACTCCCGGGGACTTCACTTAGTGAACCTCTCATATAGCACGTGCGATCGTGGGATATTAAAGAATACCCTTAATTTCGAGAGATATTGACCAAAACTCTTTTTGTTGAAACCCCCTCCCAATACATAAAACCTCCTCCCCACCCCTTTTTAGACCTCAATCCTTATAAACCACCCTATCGAACCCCACCTTAAACCCCTCACCCCCCTAATACCAGCAATATATTGGTTCGATTTTTGATAATTTTAAAACCCACAATATGAACTAATGTGATAGGATATTGGCCAACAAGTGAAGCCCCCGTGAACCTACTATGGGTGGGACCAGATGTACTTGACGACGGTTTGACGTGGGAAGAACCAGGCTATCCTGGCGAATGGGGGTTTCTGTTTCCAATCTCTTTTTTTCTTCTTCCCTTTTGAGTGATTACGAAAACTACGACTGCATATACTGGTGCATGATGGGGGACCATGCGAGCCTCGTATGAGGCGGTGGCGTGAGATGATGATCCAGGAGGGAGGAATTAGAGTAGGTTGTTTCCTTACTCGAGAGATATTTGTGTAGCTTAGGAATATTTTGATCCTCATTGAGGAGTATCCATATGCATAGATGGACTACCGGGGAGATCCAAATATGCCTCAACCTCCTGGACATGTATGGGGACCAGATGGTATGTATACATGACTCTTTGTTGTTTTAGTTGTATATTTTTGTTTACCAGCATAATAGTAGCTATATTATACATATGATTGATGTCGATGACATACTTTTTTCATGTACAGAGGTGGTAAAACATCTTCCAATGGTATATCAATGATGTAGGGGAAGAGTGGTGGTATTAGATCCACCTACTTATGGGAAGAGGAGGCAATGGAGTGCTACTTTAGACTCATTGAGACTGGATGTAGAGAGACTATTGGAGAGTGTCATCAATGATGGGTGGCAGTATCTGAACGCCTACTTGATCACCGCATGTTACCAAGCTCCTCCTGAGTGGATCGCTCTGATGAGGAGGATTGCAGTTGTTGTTGAGTTTGTGTAATGAACTCGATCTCCTAGGAACAAGTTATAAGAGAAGGGATATAAAGTTCATGTAAAACTGTTATTCAGAAAAAAACAAAATGAGTTAGCTTCAATCTTTGCAATAATAAAAGTAAGTAGGGTAATTATTTCTATGTCTTTCCTGGTAAATTTTCAACAACATTAACCGATATGACAATTCATAAATATGTATACCTGTAAAAGGAGACTATATAATTAGTTCCACAATATTTTCATCAAATAGTATAAATTATTTCCATATTAAAACCATGTCATTAATACGTTGCTTAATCGACCTAACCTTGAAACCCATTGTCTACAGTCACAACTGGTCGACGGTCATGTTAGTTCATACTATAAATAATCAAATAACTTTACCATCATAAACTACATAATGAAGAACATATTAAGCTTGTAAAATACTACAATATTTCCTTAATCAAAATATAACCATGAATGGTTTACTTCTCTAATCTAATATTACTTAAGTGACTGAAAAATTGACTTCGAATTTCCTCCTAACCATTGACTCTATTTGACGGATGTTCTCCCACCTAGAGTCACCCTCGAGCTGGGCGATGAATCCACTAAGATAAAAGTATAAATAAAATCCCTCCCTTGTTTATTGATGTGGCTTGGTATTAAACTCTCATCCAACCCTAACAAACAAGGTAGGATTTTTGATACTTAACATTTGGCTCCATTTCTCTATATAAAAGGGTCTTTTAATTATTAATGCTCTAAGTGAAATTTCCTTTTCAAAACATGAAATCAAGGTCTATAATTTCTCACCAAAGTGAGATAGCTAATGGATGTTAAGAAGAACGATGCCCATGGCAGCAAACAACTATCAAATCGGACAACCTAGTTTGATCATATGATATCATCCAAACCTTCATCGACAACCGAACTGAGTCAGGTAATCATACAAAACATTGCGTTATAAATGAGAAACAAAAATAATTCATGGACTTAGCTCCATTAGCCGTACCTTTTCTATTGTTTACAAAGAGAATCAACAATCCAAATCCTGGACTTGGATCTATTGTCATCTCTTAACATAGAGAATATACAATTTATGAATAATAATGCAACTACCGGGGCTTGGATTCAATGTCGTGTCTCTTGAATTGTTCACGCAGAGGAAAACAAGTTATGCAATGAAAAATATACACAATATAAGTCAATAAACAGAGGCTTGGGATTGGATTCAATAATGTCTCTCTTCCATTGTTCATGCAGATGAATACACAATTTATCAATGTAACACAATGAAAATACAATTTTAAAAAAATCATTATCCCAGATCTGTAATTTAGATCATAAAAAATGGAGACTAACATATTCACAATAAAAGGATGGAATTGCATACCAAAATGTAGACTAATATATATATATATATATATAATCAAAATGGATATAATGATCAAACTCAGTACAGAGTTTAAAATTGTCCAGGGATCCTTCCCGGATATGTAATTATCCAACATGCAGACATATCAGACAACGATCAAAACTTATATAGAGAAAAATGCATACAAATATTGCAACGAAAATGCACATTAAAATTAAATATCCCAAATATGTAATTCAAATCATAGAAATGCATACTCATCAAATGCACATAACGATAAAAAGAAAAACACATACAAAGATTGCAGCGAAAATACAAATTCAAATTCAATATCCCATATCTGTAATTTAGGTCATAAAAATGCAGACTGATCAAACGAAGACAACGATCAAAGTTATAGAGAGTTTAAAATGTGTCTAAGGATCCTTCCCATATCTGTAATTAACCAACATGTAGACATATCAAACAACAATAAAAACTTATACATATTTTAACCAAATAAAAAGATTTCGATTTGTAACTTTAACCAAAATTCATACAGAGTGGGAAGAGATTAAGATCTATCTCAGAAAACCATGAATGCATTGATTTTTTCCCCTTTCCCTTCAATCATGGGAATATATCCCTTTTAACGATGTGCTCAATGAAAATTCTCAATATCTTTCCTCGATCATCTTATATGGCTTTCTCTGGCGAAAGAAACAAATCCCCCCTTTTTTTTGGGCCGTCTCCCTCCTTTTTGTGCAGTTTGTTTTCCTCCCAGTAACCATATCCTAACGACTAAAGTGAAAGATGCACTCCATCACTCTAAGAATGATTCCAGCTAGTCCATTTTGTATCCTTTTAAAGATCTAATAACCCAAAAATACATCAAAGCTCCAAATCCTTCATAATTGTTGTTTTAATTTCTAATGTCTTTTGGAAAGGAGTGGGTTCTCCTTTGGTTAATGGTTTTTTAAATAATATGGATTTATACTTGTAAAAACATAGATAATCCTTGTGGACTTAATTCTTCCCTTTGTTATGATTAAAGTGAGGAGGGAGGAAGTTTAAGTTATTTCCATTTGTAGATTTATTGAATAGTTTCTTTCGATCATCCTTAGTGCAAATATGCTTTTTTGTTTTAACTAGGGTCTTCTATTAATACTATTTAAGTTTTCAGCAATCATCAAGTGATTTCTTCACACGCTCGAGGCATTTCTCATCGTCGTCTACTCAAGGCTTTATGTCCATTTAACTTTCCCCTAGTGGATTCGACCCTTATTGTCTTTTGTCACGTCAAGATTTCAGGATCCTAACTCTATCGATTGAATTCAAAACTTTTAGGAAGTTATAATCAATACTTATAGTGCCACATACTTACATTTGAATTCTAGTTTGAGGTATCAAAAGGATATTATATCCTTTACCCCTTAGAAATTAACACTGTCCTCGGTGTTTCATGTTCGTCAAAATTTTGTCTTCATTCCTTCTTCAAGTTTTGATTGCTTTCTTTCACATCTTTTGTGATATCCTCCAACTTTGTTGTCTTTTAACCTGTTCTCTTCCTAGAATATCATCATAAATTTTCATTCCTCTAAATTAACAAAAGAAGGCATAAGTAAAAATTGCTTACTTAACTTTTGGAGTGTCATCCTTCATTGTAATTCTGCAGGCGACAATCCTCTTAGTCAATTCTCAACTTGCTATATATGACCCAATCCTTATGATTTACCTTCACGCCAACAATTATACATAAAAATGACACATTAAAAGCCAATGTATTGTTGCAACCAACCTAAAATACACCGTATTTTAACCCCTAATGTAATTTTCACTTCACAACAATTTCAACATTCACTTCCTTCTTACCTCACTTAGCATCCACTTAGTAAGCTAATGATATTCACTCATAAAAATTTCACAAAAATAATTAGCAAATTATTTATAAAGTAAATAAAATCCAATTAATAGTTGCATACAAGATAGTATCTTTTTTTAGAAAACAGATAAAATTCACTTCTCTGATCATTCACTATAATGCATAACTAGAAACTAACCAATTTTGGGTCTATTAATTCATGAACTATGATAGAAAAATTTACCCTATATGGTATATCCATTCCACGGTTAAATCAAGACCCAACATCGTATGTGAAAGTAACATGAACTCAGTAAAGTGCATACATATAGGTGAAGTACCAAAATATTTCACAATCAGAAAAGCAATTTTGTTTCAGTTATGAACAGTCTTATGATTTAAACAAAAATTATGTCATTTCCAACATATTGTGCATCTATGCAATTCTAAATGTGATTTCAATTGCAACTATTTGAATGCCATGTAGTCCAGTCTTACTATTTAAACAAAAAATATGTCATTTCCAACATATTGTGCATCTATGCAATTCTAAATGTGATTTCAATTGCAACTATTTGAATGCCATGTAGTCATGTAATCATAATATTTAATGCAACTATGTATTTCCAATCTACATGAAATTTCAAAAGTAACTATGCGTTTCACATTTATGTAAATAAAACTTAAACAATAATTAATCAAATGTAACAATTCAGCTCCAATAAGGACTATAATTATTAGTTCTACCACTCTATAATTATTAGTTCTACCACTCTCTAGATTCGGTTTAATGAAAGCTCCAACCAAGGTAATCAAGTCTTATACCTAGAAACAATGGCTAAGTTTCACATATTCTAATATGATGCTAAAATATATAATCACTTTGCATATGTATCTATTTATTCTAAGTTTCATTTGTAATTTATGGTAAATCCAAACCAAAGAATATTCCTGGGAGATTCAATACGCACTAGTCTAATTGAATTTGTTTTATACACCAAACCTCTCCTATCGAAATTACTGATTGATTGTCAATGCAATCAATATCAAGGAGGGTATATTTGATTTTTGTTGAAACCATAAGATTGTTAGGATGTTGACAATCTATCTCCTGAGAATTCCCATACATTTCCATAATTGACGATGCTAACTTGATGTACAAAAATCTATATTAAATTAGATAGATGGAGAGGCTATGTGTGTGTAGTGGAAAATTTAAGTTGACTAGGTGATCATGATGTAGATACCAGGTTTTAAAGATGAATCGTTTATCGATTTCTAGATGCCAGTACTGGTTTAACACTTCCGGGTGGAATGTTGAATGACCTATATATGCATTTATAGAAACGAATATACCATACCCATATTTAATATGGTTTATGTGAGAGAACACCAATGTTTCATTTAAGGAGTATGTTGAACATTTACTATATTACAGAATACAACGAACACTTTCACACTATCCATTGATTCAGATATTGTTAAAACATTTAATACAGAGAAATAAGTAAATTAAATAATGACATAACTGCAACCACATCTCGTTCAAAGTTTTAGATCTAACCCAAGATTTTAAATACATAATTCTAGATCGAAATTTGCAAATCTAATTCTATAGAATGATAATGGAGCCATACAATCATGATACGTCTCTTCTCAAAGAAGCTATGACACCTTAGAAGCTTTGGTTACAACTTTAGTTATCCTATTAGTTAGTAAACAAATCATAAGGGTATGACACTTTTAAAAGTTAAAAGAGTGTTACTTAAAAGCTTGTTAAAATTTCATATTCTTAGCTAGATATCATTAGTGTTTAATACAAATTCATAACAGTAACATATGCAGAATCACTGAAAGAAACAAAATCATAAGATAGGCATATATTTATCCTGGGAAACCCTTAAGCGAAAGAAAAACCAAAAAAAAATCTTGTATATGAGATGTATAAGATAAAACCCTAAAACAAGTAAATCCTCTTTACTAGTATGTCTCTCTCTCTCTCTCTCCTATGCACAATACACAAGTGTGAGTCTATTTTATAATAAGGAACACATCTCCTTTATTTATATTCTTTTTGTCACTTGACATTTAACCTAAAAAGTCGACCCCACTAAACTGACTGGGTCAACCTCACCTAGGAAATATCAAAACAATATTATATTATATTCATTAGGGTACTATTGACCACCTATTGACCCGACTTACAATGGAGGCTTTACTTCATGACTCTATAATGACCAAATACAATAGTAACATCCCGATGGAGGAATAAGACATCTCTGTTGGTGTACATCAGTAAAATACATTTATAATATTCTTCGAAGTTACTCTATTTCAACACTCCCCCTTAACGATAAGGGTATTCTACTGACAACAACATCATCAACTATAGGAGTAACGAGAGAGATAATCTTCAGTAGTATCAAGGTAATACATCTATACATCATAGGAAGTTTTCAACAATCATCAGCAATTGTAACTATTATTGGAATATCTTCAACATATTCAGTACTGGAACATCATCTTCTATAACACTAAGTCTTGATCTTTTACAGCACTCGATCACTTGATCCTTTGCAGCAACACTTTGATATTTCTATCCATTGTAACAACACTTCGATCTTCTTGATCCTTTACAAAAACACTTTGATCTTATTGATCCTTTACAAAAACATTTTGATATTCTTGATCCTTTGGGAAGCACCTCGATCTTCTTTATCCTTTACAACAACACTTCGATCTTCTTGATCCTTTGCAGCAACACTTTGATCTTTTTTATCCTTTGCAGCAACACTTCGATATTCTTGATCCTTTGGTGCAACACTTTGATCTTATTGATCCTTTTCCGCAACACTACCTGCAGTACACATGATCTCTTTGCAGTATGATCAATCCCTATCACTTTAGGACATAATTCCAAGGATTATGTAATCCTCATCAGCCTACTCCCCATTAATGAGGATGGTCCATAGTATCGACCAGATGGATTGTCCACAAATTAATGTAGGACCGTATCATCTACAACTGAATGTAGATCTCATATGCAGATGAATGCAAGACATATCATCTGCAACTGAATGCAAGACTCAACATAGACCATCCTAATATTGTTAAGGCTAGGACCACTCCAAGTGAGTGTTATACTATGACATCTACATGCTAATGTAGTAACACTCTTCATGTGAGAGTATCATTTGCAAATTCATCTCATCCGCAACTGAATGCAGGACATGTCGTTCATAAGGACTCATCGTAGAGCATCCTCAACTTTAAATCTAGGACCACTCCCAAACGAGTGTTATTTTACGACATCTAAAAATTAATGTAGGTACACTCTACATGAAAGAGTATTGTTTGCAACTACAAATATTGTCTGCACCTAAATAAATGACCTGTCATCCATAAGGACTCATCGTAGAGCATCCTCAACTTTAAATCTAGGACCATTCCCAAGCGAGTGTTATTCTACGACATCTACAAATGAATGTAGGTACACTCTCCATGTGAGATTATCATCTACAGGACCATCGTTAGCTGGTAAGAGATAAGACCACTCTCAAGAGAAGAGTGTTATTGTCTGCAAAACCATCCCCAAAATAGGATACTATCATCCATAAGTGAATTTTGGACCTCATAAGAATCTGCAAGTGCACTTGGCCTCTTTTTTTTTAGAGAATAACTACCATCCCATCATCAATGATAGTCTAATCATCACCCCCCCTTTCCAGGGAGGATCCATATCATAAACCCTCTTCTCCTTTTTTTGAGGAGGGTTCATATCTCCGACCTATTCCACCTTTCTTAGGAGGCTCCATATATTCATTGTTCCTCCTTGCAAGGAAAGTACGTATCATCATCATCAATTTTCATCCTTGTGAGGATGGATATATATTATGATTATTCTTCCTAAGGACTTTTTTTTGGACACACCAAGCTTGTGATAGAATTATTCAAACTTTACTCAAGATATAGGCTTGGTCAGCACATCAACAACTTGCTCATCGATACTCACACACTGGAGTTTTATAGCTTCCTTATGTACCATATCCCTTATGTAGAAATATCATATTTATATGTGCTTTGATTTATCATGGAACACATGATTCTCTATCATCTTTATAGAACTCTTGTTGTCACATAGAATCATTGTGGCATCTAACTCCATGTCAAATAGAATTGACATCAAATTTCAAAGTTATATCACTTCACAACTAGAGGATCAAGTTTCTATTTACTCTGCTTTAGCCATGCTTAGAACAACATTGGTCTGTTTCGTACTAAACCATTAGATCATGGCGGTTCCCAGACAATAACATCCACCCAAGGTGCTTTTTATGTCTGCAACACTTACTTCAAAATCAGAATCCATGTATCTATATAATCTATAGTCATGATCTCTATCATTGTATAGTCCAAAGTCTATTGTACCTTTGACGTACCTCATCACATCATGCTTTGCAACTATCATGTGAACACATCTAGTCTTAAATAGATATTGACTCAAGGTGTTCACAACAAAGCATATATCTGGCCTCGTATTCATCAAATACATCAACGACCCAATAATCTATCTATACTGAGTGATATCCACTAACTCTGATGATTCATAAGATAAAAAATTCAGGTTGGTATCCATGGGTGTGGACATGGATTTACAATCCAACATATCAAATATTTTCAATATTTCCACTACATACTTTCCCTGGTTCATAAATATTCCTTTTGGTCTCTGCCACACTTCCGTCCCAAGAAAATAATGCATCAATCCAAGATCTTTCATCTTGAATTCTTCACTTATCTTCTTCTTCCAATCTGCAATATGTTTCTCATTTCATGTAAGATATAGATCATCCGCATACAACAATAGTATGACAGGTTCATCATCCATGATATTAATGTAAAAGTTAGGATCATCTTTAATTTTGGTAAAGCCCAATATTGTCAAGAAGCTATCTATTCTTCCATACCAAGCTCGGTGAGCTTGATTTAGTGCATACAGAGCCTTTTTCAACTTACATGCATGATTCACTCTTCCTTCAACTTCAAATCCTTGTGGTTGTTCAATGTATACTTCTTCCTCAATCACACAATTTAGGAAGGATGTCTTTACATCCATATGGTGTAGATCCCACTTCATCATGGAAGTAAGTGCCATGATGGTTCTGATGGAAGTGTACCTTGCTACTAGAGAAAATGTCTCTTCATAATAAATTCCCTCTTTTTGAGAGAATCCTCTGGCCTCAAATATTGCCTTGTATTTTTCAATACTTCCATCAGCTGCATGTTTTATCTTGTATATCCACTTTGAATATACCACACTCTTGTTTTTTGGATTGGGTTCTATATCCCAAACATCATTCTTCATTATTGACTGGTATTATTCCGTCATTGCTTCATCCCATTCATTCTTCTATGAAACTTCCTTGTAGCTGGTGGGTTCTTGATCTAGAATATCACACATCAAAAATACATAACTGGAGAATGACTTTGATATCTTGCTTGTTCTTATGGAGCCTTTTGGAGCTCCATACTTCTCTACTTCTTGCATGATTTGTCTTACCTAAGTAGGTTTTCTCTTTCGAGATATATCCATAGTAGGGGGTTCCCTAGGTTCTACAATATCATGATATTCTAATTCTACTATTTCAGGAGAGAGTTCATCTTCTACCTTTCTGGGAGGTACATCCTCTTTATGTACTTCATCAAGTCAAAACCTTATGGATTTATTAAGATCTATTTCTTCGTCAAATGTTAAATCCATACTAATCTATATATGATGAAATCCTGAAATGTATATCCTTAATGATTTGGAGAATTCACAGTTTCCAACAAATATTCCCTTCTTTCCAAGAGGATCCAACTTGGTTCTCTTCTCTTTCAAAATATGAACATATACTGGAAAAAAAATATCTTGAGATGGATCACTTCTGGTTTCTTTCCTATATACATTTCTTCAGGAGTATTGAATCCAAGACCACCGTGAGATAATATATTTTGTACGTACACAGTGTTTCTTGCTACTCCAGCCCACAGATGCATGGCAAGGTCTTGGTCATGAATCATTTTCTTCACTACATCAATAATGGTTCTATTCTTTCTTTCCACAACACCATTCTATTGGGGATTGTAGGGAGTGGTTACTTCCCTCTTGATTCCAGCTTCTTTGCAGAATGATTCAAATTATTTTTGGATTATATTCTCCACCATTATCTGATCTATCTGTCTTGATTCTTCCTTCTGTATGGTTCTCTATCAAGAATTTGAATTCCTTGAATTTCCATAACACTTCACTCTTTGTCTTCAATAAGTATATCCATGTATTTCTTGAATAGTCATCAATGAATGTGACATAATGTTCATATCCACTTAAATATATGGAGGGAATAGGACTGTTAGCCAGAAATACGCACCTCCTGCAGGCATGAGTTGTTTCCCTAGATCTGAATGGTTTGAGTTTAGAACAAAACACAAACACCAAATGTTAAACTTCCCTGAGATATGGTTAATCACTTGAATTAAATTCCATGATACTTCTCTCAAAGGTTGTCCTCACTCTCCTTGAAGCTTTCTCCTCTAATACTGCAGAATAATCTGTAAAATATGGAATATAACAAGAAAAATATGATAGCATACAATATAATCAACTAGATCTATGCTTGTGACCAAGGAATCAAGCAAAACCTACACATGAAACAATAAATATGGGAAAGAAAAGAAATTTTTTATTGGAAATGATTGGAGAGACTACAACCTTTATGCCTTGGTGTTGAGAGTTCCTTCCAATGGATCCTTGCCTCTAACTTCACCTTGCCTCCAATAGCTCAAGAATTATTTTGGCAAAGTGTGGGTATGCAACACAATTCTTCCTCCCCCTCCCAATGGGGAATGAACCAGTATTTAAAGGCATGCGAGGATAGGGATGGTTGAGGATCTCATGGGTGAGGTGGGGATAAGATCCAAAGGGAGGATATCAAGCTCCAGGTGGTCCTGAACCATATGGATGAGGCTCCATAAAGGAAAGCTTTGAGAAGCTTCTCAAAGCTTCCATTTTTTTCCTTGAAAACTCGAGCACAACTTCTTTAATGAAGCAAACATGCAGTGTTAAGGGGGAAACACTTCTTGCAGTAAGGATAGAGGAGGTGTCACCAGTCACTTCTCATGTATCAGGAGCATTGCTGACTTAGGTAACATTTTTTTTTCAATGGGGAAAGAGCATTACCTGCTTAATACAAGGAAAAATAAGACGAGTATGTTCTACCTTAATTTATCTAGGGAAAATTTTGAGGGATTGGATAATAAAATGGAATACCTATCTCATAACATGATGGTGATGATATTTAGGTATAATAAGGACCACATACATTATAATGAATTAATTCCAATGTACTGTTAGTGTTTGTTTCGCTTTTCGGAAATCGATTCTTGATGTTCTTTCCTCTTGCACATCCTTTGCAAGAACCTTCATGATCAATCTTCAAATATGGTAAACTTGTTACCACCTTGTTCATATAGGGTAATGCTTTGCATTTTATGTGAGCAATCCTTCTATCCCATAGTTCAGTTGAGCTAGTGGTCTCATGGACAAGGGTTTTTTCTATATGTCCCTTGAGTTTGTACAATCCTCATTCTTCTTCACCAATGACCACAACATATTCAATTGAGTTTCCATTGGTCCTCATGAGTACTTTTCCATCTATAAAATCAACTCTATATCCTTTCTTATCTAGTGCTGAGATGGAAAGTGGGTTCTTTTAAAACCTGGTACATAAAGTACTTCCGTCATCTTCATGGAGGTTCCAGAGTCAATCTTGTAGCTTAATTCACCAATGCCTTTTATGGGATATTGATAGTCATCTCCTAATGATACTTTCGAAGGAGAGTTCTTTTATTTAGGTCTTGAAATAGTTTGCTTCTTCCCTGTCATGTGCTTTTAAGAACCACTATCAATAAGCCATGTATCTTCTCCAGGTATTAATGACCCAAAGAGTGTAGAGAATAGTACATATTCTTCTTTTTCTTGTCTCTTTAAAGGTATTTATTCTTCTTCATCATCTTCATCTTCATCTTCAACTAGATGAGAATGATTTATTTTGTTGTTTTTCTTCTTCAATGGACACTCTCTGGCAATGTTTCGTATCTTATGACAGTTGTAACATTGATATTTGGAGTAGCTTTTCTTCTGACTATTTTCTCTTTTCCATTGAAACTTCTTTGGATGTTTATACTCCTTGTGACTATCCTTCTCAAATTTTGATTGACTTCTTCTTCTGGTATGGGTGGCTAGAGCTTGATCATATTCTTTAAGCACATCTTCTATGTTAACTACTCTAGATTCCTCTTGGATGCAATCTTCCCATACAATGTCAAAATTCTTACTTTCTTTTCTGACACACATAGTCTATATGAATGGCTCATAGGGTCTGGTGAGACCATTGAGAGCATTAATAACCACTTCATCTTCATCAAGGGAGTCTCCAATGGAATCTAGTTGTTCCTTGAACTAGGAGATCCTCGTGAAGTAATCTTGAATGGATTCTCCTTTACTCATCTTGGTACTCTTTAGTTGATCTCTAAAATTCATCTTTTTGTTGATGTTCCTACCCTCATACATTCTGGAAAGGGCATCATACATTTTCTTTGGTGTCTCTTTAGATGACACTTGAGGGATCAAGTGATATTTGATAGAATCGATAATGATCCTCATTGCATTGATTAGGTCCTTCTAGTGCTTCTCCTTAGCTTCATATCCTTTTGGTTCAGGAACTTCATCGTTGATGTATTTGTCAAAATCATTCTCTCTAAGAATGAGACCAATCCTATACTTCCATGCTCATAAGTTTTCTATTCTTTCCAGCTTGTCCTCAACCTTAGTGCTTGGGACCATCTTATCGAGGAGGTCACTAAAAATTGAAATTTATTAAAATGAAAAGATAAAATTACGAGGTTCTAGGATTGACTGAGGCAAGTTGGTTGGTCCACTTGATTTTTAGAGATCCCAAATATTCACCCTTCAAAACTTGCTTGCAATGTTTTAGTTTCTGCATATTTCTAGTACTGGTTTTCTTTAGTATTCTAGTTCAGTGCCAAAATAGAGTTTAGATTTACCAAAGATTAACCCATTAAAAAAATTTGATACATGGATCAATAGATGCGCTCCAGGGAGGTGCAACGTTTTATGCAAGTAGATCTTCAAAATCCCAAATTTTGCAAAAACCCTAATTTCTTGTGAGAGGGAGAGGAGAGAGAGTTTCACCTTGTGAAATCTATTCTATTAAAGCTAGATTTGATGCAATTTTAATATTTCATATAGTTAGCTATATATCATTTGTGTTTAATCTAAATTCATAACAATATGATGCGAAGAATCACTGAAATAAACACAATCACAAGATAGACAAAGATTTATCCTAGGAAATTCTCAAGGGGAAGAAAACCTAGCAAAAATTCCTCTATATAAGATGTATAATATAAAACCCCAAAACAGGTAATCCTCCTCATTGCTGGTATCTCTCTCTCTTTCTATGAATCTCTCCTATGTGCAATACACAAGTGTGAGTCTGTGTTCCAATGAGGCACACAACTCCTCTATATATACTCATTTTGTGACTTGACATTAAACCTAACAACTCGGCCCCACTAAAATGACTGGGTTGACTTCACCTAGGAAATCTTAAAAATAGTATTATATTATATTCATTAGGGTACTATTGACCCAACTTACAATGGAGGCTTTACCTCATGACTCTATGATGACCAAATACAATAGTAACATCCTGATGGAGGAATAAGACATCTCCCTTGGGGTACATCAGTAAATATATTTAGAATATTCTTCGAAGTTACAATATTTCAACAAAGCCTATATGGTTTATTAAGATTATAGGACTTGTTTCAATTCCTTAAGGGTTCCATCTAATATATCTCATAAATAGACCAATTTTTATATGTTTGATTCAAACAATATGATAGGATTAAATACCTTAATTTCAAATTGGAAATGGATAACATTCTAATAGGAATATTCTTGCATGTTTGTCCAATAGATTTTGGACAAATTATTTAGCAACATGATAGGAAAATAAAACTTAAATAGGTTAGATTGTTGAACCATATTGAGCCTAGTATGAGTTTTCCCCATCATGAGATTCCTTATGAATCCTTCATTTCCCTTTCAATCAGATTTTCTGCAAAATGAAAACATTAGTTTATCTATTTTCATCGTATTGGCCCATTAAGGGTCCAGTATTGAACCTCACTCTAATGCCACTTTTAATGAACATGATCTCCTAGGCACATTTTGTAGGAGATGCGGTATAAAGTTCTTGTAAAATGGCTATTTAAAAAACAAAAAAATGAGTAAGATTTAATCTTTGCAATAATAAAAGTAAATAGGGTAATTATTTATATGTCTTCCCTGATAAATTTTCAACAACATTAGCCAATATAAGCATTCATAAATATGTATACGTGTAAAAAGAGACTATATATGCTCCACAATATTTTCATCAAATAGTCTAAATCATTTCCTTATTAAAACCATGGCATTAATAAGTTGCTTGATTGACCTAACTTTGGAACCCATTCTCTATAGTGACAACTTGTCGGCAGTCATGTTAGTTCATACTATAAATAATCAAATAAATTCACCATCATAAGCTAGATAATGAAGAACATATTAAGCTTGTAAAATACTATGATATTTCCTTAATCAAAATATAACCATGAATGTTTTACTTCTCTAAAATAATATGACTTAAGCAACTGAAAAATCGACTTTGACTTTCCTCCGAACCATTGACTCTATTTGACCTATTCTATCCCGCATAGAGTCACCCCCGAGATGGCCGTCGAATCCACTAAGACAAGAGTATAAATAGAATTCGTCCCTGGTTTATTAATGTGGCTTGGTAGAAAACTCTCATACAACCCCAACAAACAAGGTAAGGTTTCTGATACGTAACATTTGGCTCCATTTCTCTATATAAAAGGGTCTTTTAATTATTAACGCTCAAGTGAAATTCCCTTTTCAAAACATGATAAGAATATCCCTGAACATTAAAAATTTATAATCAAGGTCTATGATTTCTTACCAAAGTGACATAGCTAATGGATGTTAAGAAGAACTATACCCATGGTAGCAAAAAACTATCAAATCGAATAACCAGACCGAGTCAGCTAATCCTATAGAGAAAAAAAAACATTGGGACTTGGCTCCATTGGTCGTATATTTTATATTGTTTACACAAACCATCAACAATCCGAATCCTGGGAGTGGATCAATTGCCATATGTTTACATCGAGAATATACAATTTATGAATGATAATGCAACTACTAGGGCTTGGATTCAATGTCATCTCTTTTCAATTGTTCATGCAGAGGAAAACAAGTTATGCAACGAAAAACATACACAATATAATTCAATAACCATAGACTTGGGATTGGATTCAATGTCATCTCTCTTCCATTGTTCACGCATAGGAATACACAATTTTTCAATGTAACACAACAAACAGACAATTGAAAAAAAATCATTATCCAAGATCTGTAATTCAGATCATCAAAATGCAAACTAACATATTCACAATGCATAAAAAGATGGAATCACATATCAAAATGCAGATAATGATCAAAATTATATAGAGTTTAAAACGTGTCCAAGGATGTTTCTTGGATCTGTAATTATCCAATACACAGACAAATCAAACAATGACCAAACCTTATATAGAAAAAAACGCATACAAAGATTGCAGCGAAAATTAAAATTAAAATTCAATATCCTAGATATCTAATTCAGATCATAAAAATGAAGACTCATCAAATGTACACAACGATCAAATGCAAAATGCATACAAAGATTGCAGTGAAAAAAATACAAATACAAATTCAAATACAAATACAGTGAAAAAATACAAATACAAATTCAAAATGCATACAATGATCAAAATCCAGACTCATCAAAATGCATACAATGATCAAACTTATACAGAGTTTAAAAGGTGTTGATGGATCCTTCTTGGATCTGTAATTAACCAACACGCAAACATATCATACAACGATCAAAACTTATACAAAGTTTAACCGCATACAAAGATTATGATCTGTAACATAAACCAAAATGCATACAAAGTGTGAACAGATTGAGATATAGCTCAGAAATCCATGAATGGATTGATTTTTTTTCCTTGTTTCCCTTTAGTCATGGGAGTAGCTCCCTTTTAACGATGTTACCAACAAAAATTCTCAAGATATTTCCTCGGTCATCTTAGATGGTTGTCTCCGACAAAAGGGACAAATCCCCTTTTTCTTGGGTAGTCTCCCTCCTTTTTGGGCAGTTTGTTTCCATCCCACTAACCAACACCTAACCTAATGACTGAAGTGAAATATGTGCTCCATGACTCTGAGAATGATTCCATCTAGTACTTTTTCTACCCTTTTTAAAGTTCTAATAACCAAAAAATACATAACAGCTACAGATCCTTCATAACCGTTCTTTTAATATCTAATGTATTTGGGAAAGGAGTGTGTTCTCCTTTGGTTAATGGTTTTTTAAATAATATGGATTTATACTTGTGAAAACATAGATAATACTTATGGACATAATTATCCCCTTTGTTATGATTAATGTGAGGATGGAGGAGGTTTAATTTATTTCCATCTATAGTTTTAATCAATAGTTCCTTTTGGGCATCCTTACTGCAAATATTCTCTTTTGTTTTAATTAGGGTATTCTATTAATACTACTTAAGTTTTACATAATCATCAAGTGAGTTATTCACATTCCTGAGGCATTGCCCATCATCGTATACTCACGACTTTATTTCCATTTAACTTTCCCCCTAGTTGATTCGTCCCCAATTGTATTTTGTCGCATCAAGCTTTCATCCTCCTAACTCTATTGATTGAATTCACAACTTTTAGGAAGTTAGAATCGATACTTACAGTTATGCATACTTACATTTGAATTCCAGGTCGAGGTAGTAAAGGGATGTTATAGTTTGTCAGAAAAGTAACACAAAGAGATGTACTGATGGAGGAGGAGAGCTCAGAGGATGAGGTTGATACTGAGGAGGAGACAAAGTCAAAGGATACAGACTCAGATTTGTAGCATGTGGTGCTTCCCACCAATGCATTTGAGCATGGGAAATTTTTTTATTATATTTATTATCGGATGAGAAATCCTGTGGGGTTTCTCTTTTTTGTACTAGTTTGGAGAGGCTAAATTGATTATGAGATTATGATATGGATGCACGTAGATGCACATTTTTGTATTTTTATGTGTTGTATCTGTCTCTTATGATGATGATGAATATGCCTATATGATGTATATACAATATGTATGCATGATTATATGATGATGCATGATGCATTTTATTTCCTATGTGTGATGATTGAGGTGCCACTCTAGAACGTCATCAACTATTTGATCTACTACACTATTGAGAATTCTGGAAACATGCATGAATGAAATGGATTTGAAATTTATAACCATTTGTCTAGTACACATGAACTTTCTAAAGAGGAAGAGGTAACGTACCTGGTAGTAGTTATTCAATTGGGTGACAAGCAGTTGGGAGTCTAAGAAGACATCAAGGTGACAAATACCCAAGTGAAGGGAGGCAGTCAGGAGACCAGTGATGGTATCGTAATCAGCCTGGTTGTTGGTAGCAATACCAACACACATTCCATTGACATGGATAAAATCATGTGAAAGGGAATAAACGACCCACACAACTGAGGTGATATTGGGATACCATCTACTTGCGTCATCAGCGAAGGGACCTACTGTGACAACAAGATGTAGTAGGGTGGGAGGTGCCCTTTCCTTTGGGGAAAAGATTTGGAAATTTTGGTGGTGTTTAACTGCTTGAACGTAATAAGAAAATATAGTGGGCCAGAAATGACCAGCGCAGAGAATATTTTGGGAAGTATCCAAACCAAAGAGGTGGCCACCACAAGATCCATTATGGTAGTCATTCAGGACTTGCTCATCTTCATCCTGGGTGAGGAAAAAATGTCATATTGTGTCTACATTGCGACGGTATAAGACATCACTGATAAGGAGATATCAAGTAGCTTGTTTCCATATGCAACGTTGATCTTCGTGGCTTAGATGGGGCCCAAATTTTCGAGTGTGCAAGTAAAGGAGGATTCCCCATACCATGGGTCCTGAATAGTGATGACGAATAAGAATTCATCTGCGATACTAACCATGGTAGGAGGCGAGGTAGATGACGATGGGAGGTCTGCCATCAAGAAAGATAAAACTAAATATTTGGTGCTTTTGGGTGTGACAAATTCCAAATTGTACTCTTAAAGAATGAAAATCCACTTGGCGGCACAACCATGGACAAGGCGATATCTCAAGACATAACACATCGGGTTGGAATTATCCACAACTCTGTTTGGCCTCAGGAGAATGTAATGGTGTAGATTCTGCACCAAAAAGACAATGACTAGGGAAATTTTCTCTTCATGGGAGTAATGTAATGGTGGTATAGAAAGCTTCTGAATCACATAATACATCATTTTCTCTTGACGAGCATCGTCTTCTCGGACTAGGACTCCAACAATGTAATTTTCAGATGCCGATAAGTAGAGGATAAAATAGTTGGTGAATTCTGGAGGAGATAACAAAGGAGAGGAAGTTTGAGATTGTTTCAATGCATCGAAAGTGGCTTGCACTTTCTCATCCCACATAGAAGGAATGTTGGTATGGAGTAAGCGTAAGAATCCATGGGATTTTGTTGCATAATCCAGAATAAACCGATGAAGGAAATTGGCCTTGCCTTGAAGGCTCTGCAATTCATGCAGAGTGCGTGGAGGGGGAAGATTTAGGATTGCTTGAACCTTTAAGGGATCCATGGTAATCCCAGTTTGGAACACGACGAATCCTAATAAATGACCGAATGGGACAAAAAACACACACTTGATGGGGTTCAAGTGGAAATTATATTTGCGACATTGAAAGAAAAATTTCTGTAAGTCCTCCAAATGTTGGGAAATATTCCGAGATTGAGTCGTGAGGTCATCCAAATAGACAAGGATAATGTGAATGAGGTCATGGAAGCAAAATTTCATGGCTCACTGAAAAGTGGCTCCATCATTTTTAATGACAAATGGCATGACATGATAAGAAAAAGTTCCCCAAGGGGTGGTAAAGGAGGTTTTATATTGATCTTCTTTGTGGATATGGATTTGGTTGTAACTTAAAAAACTATCCATGAAGGAAAAGACCCCATGGATTGCACATGAATCTATGATCTGGTCGATAAATGAAGTGGGAAAGTTTTCTTTGGGACAATCCAAATTCAAAGCACGAAATTTAGTGCACACCTGAATGGTTCCTTGTTTTTCATTAATGGGAACGGGATTGGAAACCCAAGTGGTATACGCGATGGGGTATATAAATCCTTCTTTGCACAATTTTTTGATATCAGTTTTGATGAAAGGGGACTTTGAAGGATGGATGGATCGTTCCTCTTAAAGAACAAGGGAAACATCAGGCCATGCATCGATGCAATGTTGAATGGTAGACAGATCAAGCCCAAGCATTTCAGTGTAGGACCAAGTGAAAACATCATGAAACTCTTGAAAATGTGTTTTGTAGGTGGTGATTCCTATAAAGAATCAATCGTATATTCTCAACTATACCACGTTTCGTTGAGATGTCAACTTGGATGGTTGATGAGATATTGGTCATATTACCTTCCTCAAAGGCTTTAGGGGCTGAGATTGGGTTTTTGAACCAATTGACACTTCCATGAATAAAATATTTTGATTCGATAGAGAACTTATCCAATGATGAGGAAGGTTCATCGGGGATGAAAAATGAGCGATGGTGCAGGTCATCCCAGGGATACTAAGAGTTGTGAGAGATTTAAGGATCTCTTCGCCATTACGAAAGTGGCACATAGATAGATTAGAGGGATATTCTTCTATCGATGAGGGAGAAGGGACACTAGAAGTTGAGATCATAAAGATGGTGTTGGTGGTATTTGAGGAAGAAGCTAGAGGGTGGATTTTTTCGACAACGGTGACCTTAGATTCAAGGGAGTGCTCACAGAAATTAGTGAGGAGGGATCAGTACTCGGGAAGGTTTGGGAAATGATGGGAATAATGACCATAGAGGCCAAAAAATGCACACGAGTGGTTCATACATAACTATTTTCTCTTAACTGGATGGATGTTTGGTACATTAATAACTGGTGTGTCGTCAACCTCTACTATTGTGTGAATGTGGGCGCAAAGAGATGGAAAATCAAGAAATTTTTGAGTAGTGTGGTTGAGGACATTGCATAAGGCACAAGTAGGAGGTGGACGTGGTTCTACCCATTATTCATAGGAGGAGAGGGTGGAGTATTAGATGAAGGAGTATCTAGTTGTGTACAAGGAGGTGGATGTGACATTGTATCAGCAGGTTGGACTTGTGTTAGCATAATTGGTGGTGTCATGGTGCGGTTAGGTCAATTGACGTACCACACTAGAACACCCAAAGTTAATCTTGGAAGGTTAAGAGTAGCCATGACTGGTTTACTCACAATTTTAGAGGGTGGACAAAAAAATGAGATGGTGTGTATGGGAAATGAACCCCAATAATTCCCCAGAGGAAGACTAAGGGTGGGTGTATTATATGTTTGGATCTGTCGGTAAGGCTGTGATGAAGTTAGAACTTTACCAGATGTGATGGTGCAAAAATCTGATATTTCAGTCGTAGAGGGAGGAGGTGATAAGGAGTACAAAAAGGTGTCACTGAAAGGGGCATCGGTAAATAGGTCTAGACCAATGGAAGACATTGACGGAATGTATATACTATCGACTATGGTGTCAATGGTTGGGAGGACATGCTTCAGAGTGGACACTCCTTTAGGATTGTAATACGTTAGCTGGTCAATGGTAAAAATCTTCCCATCATGGGGGAGTATCATGAGTCAAATGACATATGAGAAATGGCTTGCATCGTGTACATGTAACTATGTCCAAGGAGAAGGTTATAATATAACCAAGTGTTCACAACCTTGATGTCGATTTACGCAAATTTACCTACCAACTCAATGTGGACATTCACGCGAACTTCTTGTGGTTGGGTAGCACAACCATCGTAAGAGCGTGGGGAGGTGGTTGAGGGTTGGGGATCCTATATTCTGCCAAATGAAGGTTGACATAGCACAAGTGGATGAACCCTCATCGATGATACATCGATGAATAACCAAATTCTGAATGATGAAAGGACCCTGGAAGGATACATATGAAGGAATCTGAGGTTCTCCTTGATCCAAGTCAAAATTGATCAACCTGGAGTCAGAGGGGTTGATGACACCTAAAGAATACAAAAATGATTTGTGTTGTAGAGGAAAAGTTATCAAGACTTATAGAGTGGGCATGGAAAAGGGATACTAGGCCAAGTCATTGACAATACTGTAATTGAGAGCGGCTCTAGTAGTGGGGTTGTTTGCAATGCAATGAAAAGGGAATCTAGGGAATTTGGAAGTCCCATCCATGGCGAGTCTTAGGAAATGTAAGGACATATCGAGAGAAGTGGAGGTAGATTTTTTGTATGGATTAATAGTTTCGGTAGTGGAGCCTTATTGGTTTTGTCAAGTCTATAAGTTGACGTCAGAGAACAATGTCATAAGATGATGGACACTGGGATCGATGGGATGAATCAAAGAAGTGGTTGTGATGTTTTGTTGTACCAATGGTTGGGTTGCAACCACTTCTTGATTCGATAATGGGTTTTGCAGCACCATAGGCAGAGGACCTTGTGGTGCTGTGTTTGGCTGTGCTGGGGAGACAACATTGGTTTCATGTTGATTTACTTCATGTAATAGGTGGAAAACTCGATGTAACTAAGCGAACTGGTGTTTATAGTGGCCATAAACGTCACAAATGTTACACAAATGGTTATTCTATAACTGAGGATTCTTTCCAATTCTGGTGGATGTTGGTGGTTCTATGTAGGGGAATTAGCTCTATTGTTGTTATGAGGGTTGGGTTGTTGACCTCCCCCTTGAGGTTGGTTCTTTTCCAGGTTCCTACCTCTCTATTTTCTTCCTTGACCTTGTCAGTTATTGGGGGAAAGTTTATTGGGGAGTTTATATTGAGTGTATACCTCTCCTTGAGGAACAGAAGGAGTCGAGGATAGAGAAGGTGTAAGTTTCAAAACTGGTGGGTAGTAGGAGGGAGTAGATGGAGAGGCTATAAATCCTACACAACAAAATTTTAGCCTAAAATCTAACAACTTTAATGTCTGAAATTCGATATACATGTGTATGTTATTCGACAACAATAGTTTTTTTTCGTCGGTGTTGAGATTATAGCATCACGAGTCATTCTACAGTATTATGAGTAATATCAATACAATAGACTTGTGAGTAATATGAATTCCTACAGGTATCCTAATATGATTGAGGTGGTGATGTTGTAAATATTGTGAGTAATATCAAGACAATAGACTTGTGAGTAATATCAAGTTAGTAAAGCTTGCGAGTAATATCAAGTCAGTAAAGCTTGTGAGTAATATCAAACTAAGTCTTGTGAGTAATATTAAGACAATAGACTTGTGAGTAATATGAAGTCAATAATGCTTGTGAGTAATATCAAGTCCTACAAATATCCTCATATGATTCAGGTGGTCATGTTGTAAAGCTTCTAAGTAATATCAAGCTGAGTCTTGTGAGTAATATCAAGACAGTAGACTTGTGAGTAATATCAAGTCAATAAAGCTTGTTAGTAATATCAAGCCGAGTCTTGTGAGTAATATCAAGACAGTAGACTTGTGAGTACTATCAAGTTCTACAAATATCCTCATGTTGTGAGGTGGTGTACTTTACTATGTAAAGTCGATATACTATGTGATGTATGGCTTGTCATGGTCAACAAGTGATGCAATTCTCCTTAAGGGATTAGCTACCCCTAGAGTTATTTACTTTAGCATGTGAATATATGACCCAGGGAAATACATATGATCAAAGGTTTGGAAACGATATTATGAGTATGATATGATCAAGATGATTATTTAATGAAAACACATATGGACAATGCAAAGATATTTAATATAAGCACAGAGATAGAAAGAGAATTTGAATTGCATATATTTCCACAAAGTAAGCTCGAATTGATTAGATATCGGTTGAGTATTAGTCATGGTAAACAAGTCCAGTTAATTAAGGAATCAAATCCTTAATTTATGCAAGTAATTGTTGGAAATAAACACTAATGGAGAAGCATTAGTTCTGTTCAGTTACATTCAGTTATGTTCAGTTACATTCAGTTACTATTCAGTTACATTCAGTTTTGTTCAGTTACTGTTCATTTACATTGAGTTCTGTTTAGTTATAGTCAATTTAGTTCTGTTCAGTTCCTTTCTGTTCAGCTCAGTACACTCAATTAACAACTCAGTTAGAGTAAGTTAATTAATGGAAGAAACATATCTTCTTGTGGGAGATAATTATGGAGTGCCATCTTGGCACAAGATCATGTGGGCTACATGATTGAAGATGGATCAATGTTTTAAGTGTTAATAAATCACTAATGCATGAAATGATTCTTTTTTTTTTGTAAAACCTAATTTGAATTATTATTAAAGTGTTATGCACTTGTCAAGTTAGAGTCAATGTTCCATTTTGATCTTCTCTCTCTAGTGGTCTCGGTGAAAGCAATATGCTATTGTGTTGTAATCAATCTCTTCTACTTATCAATCATACTCTAATATCATTTGGTGGTTTTTTTATCCTCTAAATCAGTAGAGGGTTTTCCCAGGGTATATCCTATGTTCTATGGTTTGATATGTCTTTGGGTTATTGATGAGATTTATATGCACTATTATTATGGATTAAAGTTTTAAAGTTAAATTATCTTCATATTTTGCTCAATCACTAACATGGTATCAGAGCAAGGGTGTGAAATAACTTAGTTTGTGCAAGAAACTAAATCCTACGTGATCTTGAGAAGTATTGAGCAAAGAGCTTGGAGCCATGGCATCGATCTCCATCCAATTGGAAGACCAATTTGAAGGTACTTCCAAATTCAAGGCAAGAGTATGAATCATTATATAGGAGAATGATCTATATGTTTACTTGACTTTAGTGAGTGAGGACTCTTTATGCATGGCGAATTAAAGAGAAAATAAATATGCACCATTTTCGTCACTTTTCAGGGTACAAATTTTGTGGAGATGTTTTGATCAATTCGTGAGGAATCAGACAAAACGGTTAAAAACTCACTTCCAAAATGGACCGATTTAGCTCCAGTGTGAGAATATTTCAAAAATACACAATTTTTTGAGAGATATGGTCATGTATTTGAAAATGAAATTCTCAGAATCCGTGTTATAGCCATTTTCCCAAAGTGGACCAATTGATGGAACAACCCCAAGAGTTGTAAGTTGGATATTATCATTATTTAATTAATATTGTGTATAATCAGAGCCTCATAGAGTAGAGATCTCATCCAAAGAAGAGGATGATCATTGGAAGAAGTTTTCTTTGAAAGAATAACATTTTCTTTGGGTTTTGCATGGGATCTAGTTTCTCCATGTAGAGATTTGCCACCTCATGCATGCACTCAAATTTGCAAAGAGATCAAGACCAAGGTACTATAGTAAGCAGAGATCAAGAGGGAGCATGCAAAACAATAAAAATATAAGTACCCAATTTTTTTTATTATATGCTCTTTATATCTATATGCTTTTGAATGTTTTCATTACATTCATATAAAGGATGCATGATTGTTCATAAGATATGAATATAGAGCATGCATGATTATTTTATAAAATATGAATATAGGGGCTGCATGATTGTTCATAAGATATGAATATAGAGCATGGATGATTATTTTATAAAATATGAATATAGAGGATGCATGATTGTTCATAAGATATAAATATAGAGCATGCATGATTATTTTATATAATATGAATATAGACGATGCATGATTGTTTCATAAAGATATGAATATAGAGTTGCATGCTTGTTTCATAAATATAGAGCTGCATGACTGATTCATGATATATGAATGTTGGACATGATTGACGAATGTTGGGTTGCATGATTATTTAATTATAATATGTTTTTATAAAATCAAGTTCTCTTTTATTACAATCTGTATTCATGGACTTGGAATTGTGTTTTGCTTTAACATTGTTGTTCCTATCCTTATTGGAATGTTATCAATCTCATAAGACTGATATAAGACTTATGTAGGACTGATATAAGGCTCACAACATCATTCATAATACATGAAATTTAGGGGATCATGATTGTTTCATATACTGTGAACATAAGACTACATGATTGGCTAGATAGAGGGCTTAATGCTTACCTCATGAGATATGAACATGGGGTTGTATATTTCTTTCATAAAATGAATTTTTGACTTATATATGACTGATATAGGATTTCATATCACTACATAAGATTATAATGGGTTATTATAAATCGGTTGGTCATTATATGTACATAACTAAGTAAATATTTATCAGTATATTGAAAGTATTTCATGTAAATAAAATTCATGAGTATGAAATGGTTCTAACCATGATAATAATTTGTTTTGTAGGGAATATTAATATTCCCTTACCTACAAGTAAATAAGGTCATGAACGTGGATTCATTTCGATGGCTGTTAGCAGGAATATTTCACCTTTTGCGGACAAAAGTTGTTCCTCTGGTCTAAATGGTTCAGATCCACAACAAATGAACGACAAAGGATGAAGACCCTCCCTGGATATCATAGATACCTGGAATGCCTACTTCGATAGTAAACCTGTGTACCTGTAATAA